>JABXWE010000847.1:0-79309 GCA_014611495.1 Limonius californicus | reverse complement strand
ACCCATAGGCTGTAGATACCCTAATAATATAAAAATCAAATGGTGACACTCACCTTGTGATACCTCAGTGAAAAGCTTTCTTGTACCTGATTCGGTTCTGGAAGCAAAAGAGGTATTGAAATTTCTAGAAACCGTTTCTACTACATCGAGAAAGAATCATCATGACTCATAAGGTTATTTCCTATTCAAACCTATAGCCTGTAGATACTCTAATAATATAAAAATCAAATGGTGACACTCACCGTGTGATACCTAAGAAAAGATTTTTTGTACCTGATTCGGTTGTGGAAGCAAAAGAGGTATTGAAATTTCTAGAAACCGTTTCTACAAGATCGAGGATGAATCATCATGACTCATAAGGATATTTCCTATTCAGACCCATAGGCTGTAGATACCCTAATAATATAAAAATCAAATGGTGACACTCACCTTGTGATACCTCAGTGAAAAGCTTTCTTGTACCTGATTCGGTTCTGGAAGCAAAAGAGGTATTGAAATTTCTAGAAACCGTTTCTACTACATCGAGAAAGAATCATCATGACTCATAAGGTTATTTCCTATTCAAACCTATAGCCTGTAGATACTCTAATAATATAAAAATCAAATGGTGACACTCACCGTGTGATACCTAAGAAAAGATTTTTTGTACCTGATTCGGTTGTGGAAGCAAAAGAGGTATTGAAATTTCTAGAAACCGTTTCTACAAGATCGAGGATGAATCATCATGACTCATAAGGATATTTCCTATTCAGACCCATAGGCTGTAGATACCCTAATAATATAAAAATCAAATGGTGACACTCACCTTGTGATACCTCAGTGAAAAGCTTTCTTGTACCTGATTCGGTTCTGGAAGCAAAAGAGGTATTGAAATTTCTAGAAACCGTTTCTACTACATCGAGAAAGAATCATCATGACTCATAAGGTTATTTCCTATTCAAACCCATAGGCTGCAGATACCCTAATGATATAAAAATCAAATGGTAGCACTCACCTTGTGATATCTCAGTGAAAAGCTTTCTTGTACCTGATTCGGTTCTGGAAGCAAAAGAGTTATTGAAATTTCTAGAAACCGTTTCTACAACATCGAGGAAGAATCATCATGATATAAGTTATTTCCTATTCAAACCCATAAGCTTTAGATACCCTAATAATAAAAAAAATCAAATGGTAACATTCATCTTGTGATACCTCAGTGAAGAGCTTTCTTGTACCTGATTCGGTTTTGGAAGCAAAAGAGGTATTGAAATTTCTAGAAACCGTTTCTACTACATCGAGGAAGAATCATCATGACTCATAAGGTTATTTCCTATTCAAACCCATAGGCTGTAGATACCCTAATAATATAAAAATCAAATGGTGACACTCACCTTGTGATACCTCAGTGAAAAGCTTTCTTGTACCTGATTCGGTTCTGGAAGCAAAAGAGGTATTGAAATTTCTAGAAACCGTTTCTACTACATCGAGAAAGAATCATCATGACTCATAAGGTTATTTCCTATTCAAACCTATAGCCTGTAGATACTCTAATAATATAAAAATCAAATGGTGACACTCACCGTGTGATACCTAAGAAAAGATTTTTTGTACCTGATTCGGTTGTGGAAGCAAAAGAGGTATTGAAATTTCTAGAAACCGTTTCTACAAGATCGAGGATGAATCATCATGACTCATAAGGATATTTCCTATTCAGACCCATAGGCTGTAGATACCCTAATAATAAGAAAATCAAATGGTAACACTCACCTTGTGATACTTCAGTGAAAAGCTTTCTTGCATCTGATTCGGCTCTGGAAGCAAAAGAGGTATTGAAATTTCTAGAAACCGTTTCTACAAGATCGAGGAAGAATCATCATGGCTCATGATTCAATAGATGTATATTCTGAAGAAAATTATGAATTGCAATTTTCTTTATGGGTATTGGGTCATTTTCAGTTGCAGTTTCTGCGCTACAGTATCATGTAGGAATGAAATACATTTGCTTTCAGAATTATTCTAATTGAAGTTCTAACTTCTACTAATGCCCACATTTGTGCTTAGATCTCTTCAACTTATTTAGAAATATTCATTTATTGTTTTTAACACTGTTTGTTGATTTTCTATGTTGATAATCGGTGGGGGTCTTCTGTTAACAGTTAACAGTTACCGTTTGTACTGAAGAAATTTAAAGGCATTTAAATATCTTTTCAGGAGGTGGTCTTCTAGTTATATAGCGCCTGGAGCCGCATTTCCGCGACATTCACCAAAATAAACCATAAGTTTGTTTGCTCGTTACTTGAAAACACCTTACTTAGAATTTAAGCAAATTAGCAGCTCGATTTAGTATTCTCATAGGTAGGTAACATTGATCAATTTAATTAAACTAAAGAAAACGTGATTTTGGTAGCTAGGTATAATGTAAGTTGAGTTGTGTCAATCAGTTTTAAGGGTGAAAATTTAACTAGTCCACCTTATAGTTCTTAGATGTTGTTAATTTATTATACAATTTTAAACAATTGTCAATTAAACTAAATAACGTTTAAATTAACAGTTCGATAATAATGTTAGGTAGTTGGTAGAACTGTGCACTTTTATATCTGTCGCGTGCTGGTAGTTTATACAAGTCCTCGGTAGTATAGTGGTAAGTATCCCCGCCTGTCACGCGGGAGACCGGGGTTCGATTCCCCGCCGGGGAGGATTTTTTGTAAATATTATTTTTTTAACGAAGGTCGTGTTTTATTACACAAGAGTTATTTTATATATAAATATATAATATACAAATAAAACAATTTACAACTGTTAAAAAAATAAGATTTTTGTATATTATTAAATAAAACATTACAAATATCATTATTCAACACAAAAACAAACTTAGCAAATTCTTACCCATGAATATTGTGTTCTGAGTTTTTTTATGATGATGAAATCATTAAAAGTCTTATCACACAACATTACATTCCGTTTTATTTTTTATTAAGTTGTGATTATTACAATCATTTGAATATCTCAAACTAATATGTTGTTAACGTTTATTTATTTATTGTGAATTCATTTAACATGTGTATTGAAACTCCACTACTTTACAACTTAACTATATCAAAATCTCTACATTAAATTCAACTGAATACAACATATTCGCCCCCTTATTTTCTTTCAAATTTTACAAATAGTAGTCTTTAAATTTTTTAGGTAAAATTTTGACTCTTTTAGGACGATTAAAGTCTGTTGTATAGATTCTTCGACTTTCGTTTCACTATTTTGATCGTACCCACTTTCCGGTTCTTTAAATTTACATTTTTTGTTACCGTTTTCTGCACTTTCTTTTACACAGTGGGTTTGATGCTTAACTGCTTGAAGTGATGTTGACGGTTTTGAAGTAGCGACATCATTGTCTCTGTAATTATTCTCCTTGATGTTAACTCTGTTTCTTTGGTAGAGTTTATCGTGAACTTCGACGATGTATGATCTGCCGGACAACTTGTCTTGAATTTATGTGTATCAGGACGTAATTGAGTGTTGACTTCATCTCCTAGCTGTAATTCTTGTAAATTTTTTGTTTCTACCATAATAGGTCTTGTTCGCAAGACGTTTTATTTTTATGTTTTCTGTTACATTTTCAATTATTTTTGGTTTTAAATTTACAGAAGGTATCCCAGGTTTGTCTGTCCAACTTGTTATTTTATTTGGGGTATTCCTCCAATGAAGGAATGCCTCCCACAGATTTTCCTGTGTCTTCACACTTCTTGATGATATTTTTAAAAACCTTTACAGTAGCTTCAGCTTTACCGTTACTTTGCTGATGGATGTTACGTGTAATCAAAACATTTTTTGGCCAGGAATGTCGCATGAAATAAGAGAAACTGTTCGTAATTGCGAAGCCTGTAAAAAATATTCCCAGAGTCAATGGAAGTTGCGTATGTTATCATGTCCAATAACGACTTACCCTTGGCAAATTATTTCAACGCTTTGTGGAATACGTAGGTAGACAACGTAAAGTGTTAATAGTGGTAGATCATTATTCTGATTATTTTGATGTAACGTTCTTAAAAGATCTTAAACCAAATTCCGTAATCACAAGCTTAAAACAATCATTCAGCCGACTCGGAATTCCAGGATTATTGATATCTGATCAAGGAACAAACTTTGTGATTCAAGAAATGGAATTGGGGAATCTTGGGGATTCAAACAAGAGTTAACAAAATCGGCAAATGGTATTAGTATTTGTACTACAAATATGGATTGTCTGTAGAATTAGAGTCTTTCACAACCAGCCATGAATGTAAAGGTGAATTCTCTTAAAATTAATTGTAAAACGTTTACTCGTCGGCAATTTACACTTGCTAGCTATCATTAATATAAGTACCTTGTTTTAAGGTAATTTCTTGAGTGTAATTGTAAGTCATCGACCAGAACTCTTTTTCTTAGCCATTATATCACTTCGTTTGTTTTGGTATATGTTGTGCAAGGTACAAGAGACAAGACGAAGGTGGCGTGATGACTAGTAGTTCAAGGTCACTGATAAACGTTGTACAACAATAAAGCATGTTATAACCCATTTTAGTATTATTTATGATTCGGTAACGATGCAAATATATTCTTGAATTTACTCAGATAGTTCGTAGTTCCTTGTAGTTGTGTTTGCTAGAAAGAAAGTCCACTAGCTCAATATTCACATAATGTGCAGAATAGTTAACAGTTTTCCCACTACAGTCTTCTCTCTAGTTTTGACAAATAACATAGTTAAGAAAACAGTGGAAACTTGCAACTATTCTCGGCACAGCCAATATTTAATAAAATTATGAATTAAAAATATTTGCGGTCTTATTCAGAAGCTGTGGGGTGGCAAGTGAGAAGTTTATTAAATTAATACACTTCTAATATTTTCATTTCCCTGCTAGATTTGACAAAGAAACAATGTGGCAGTTAATAAATGAATATCAATAAAATGTTGGTAATGGACAAGCGATAGATACCTACCTACAATTTACATGATTAACTTAGATTTCTAACTCGAATGTCAGTTCCACTACTCAAAAAAAGCCTCTATTGCAGTTAACAATACAAATTTTCAACATTTCCAACTCCCTGCTTTAGTTAAAAATATCTTTAGACTCCTTTTCGTTTTCTGTACATTTAGATTCGCACAGGTACAGACGTACCTAAGTGCAGTTAAAATAGAAGCGGAAGGGTTTTATACAAGGACGCCATAGACTAAAGAAGAACAAAATTACTATCAAATCCTCAGTAAATGTTCAATAAATAAGGCTTAAAATCGAAGGCCTGAATGTTTAAGCTACGCAATTAGGAAATATTATGCTATTTAAGTGGTTCCATAAGACTGGACTTGCATCATTATAAATTCCCTGTTTGTAAAATATAACAACTTTATCAATATCGGGGCATCCGTTTTTAACTTGTAAACGAATAAACATAAATGTTTCAAATATACATAGGAGTCTTCGGAGATGCATTTCGTAAATAAATAATAAACGGTTTTGTAGGACTTCCAAATCATTTGTTTAAAGGTGTACGGTTGCGTTAATTTCAAAGATTTCATTTTGATTACCTTGATAAAAAAAAGTGAAGACAAAAATATCTAATCTATCCGTTATTGGCGCACGTCAATATTTTGTGAATATTAGAAACAGGATTATAGCAATAAGCCACATCTTCACTATTTTAGCTTTATATCGAAAATTAAAAATATAATGACGCACTTATGCAGAAATCGAAAACTTCAACATCACCGCACTTGCACTAATATTTTACTGATTTACATGTATGATTATGTAAATGGTCACCCAGAATTGTTTTTGTATTTGAGAAATCGTAACATGTACGTGCACTAGCGTTTATAATAAAATTATGTTACATATCAGCTAACAAACATTTATATTGTAATCTGTATAAACAAAATACAAAAATTGTATTCAAAACATTTCAGTTTGCATATTCTAAAAATGTCAAAGGTTCTGGAACACCACAATACTTACAGTTAAATTACACATTTCGCATAAAATTCCACAACTTTTTCTTTGAAAATAGCAGGTTTTAATATGCCTTCTTCCTCTAGATGTTTCAAATTTTACCGCATTAGAAGCGGTTAGAAAACGCTTGCTTTTCTGTCAGCTAATTTTAGTTTTAGTAGCTGTAAATATTACTAGTTTCTATTATAGAAATGTCCTGTTATGCAAAAAGTAAAGACAAAACTCTGTCTCTGGGTTTTCAAAATAATTTGTGATACGTAACGTTCGTTTAGTTTTGCCGCTTTATAGGAATTACAGCTTTATTTTAATGGCCGCCCTTGGGTAGATTGCTATTTTATTATTTTTGAAGATTAAGTTATGGCTGGTCACTTTTGCAAAGCCTCTGAAAGTTCCCGTTGTTCCTGTTGACGTACTTGTGTAGTCTGGATATGCCGATCAGAAACGGTTCTTGGAATTCTTAGTTGGTAGAATGCGGCATGGGGAATGCCAGTGAACACTAGCTTCTGGGAGTGAACGGGTTGTTGGCAGCTCTCTTCTGCTAAATGAATATATCGTATCGTTTTTTGCCTCAGACAAAAGAATCTTAGACTTGTATCGGATTAAAAATATTAGCAGAGTGTCAGCTTTTTGTAAAGACAATTCAGTGAAATTATTCTCTCGACTTGTGTCGGATTAGAAGCCTTCTTTGAGCCGTCGCAAGTGACAATCCCGTACAGCTTGCGGATTTTGATTCCTGAAGTTCCCGTCCTTCCTTTTCTTCGTCAAAGAAAGTCCTGGCCCGCAACGTTGTCTCCATTGTGATCCAGTCTTCAGGGGCCTGTCCGCGAATTGGTCAAATTGGTTTGATGCGTCCGAATAAATAAAAATAAAATTTACAGCATTTATATCCTCTTCTAATAACTGTTTCGCATAAGCAACTAGCACATCGGTAACTATTTCCTCGCATTTTGTTCTAGTATGCGCACGACAATGGCTCGTTTTAACATCACTGGCTGTGTCATGCCTTCATGCGTCATGCTGAATCTTACAGTTAAACACGCTGAATGCCGGGTACTGCCGAGAGCCGACGTGTAGAATAAAACTAAAACTAGGATAAACTATAATAAGATAAGATTGTTTTAAAATTATAAATATCTTTTGGTAAATTAGTAACTTTTGATTTTGTGTTCCTAAAACAATACATTTTGTGTCCTGGTTACATTTTACGACTAACCAGGACCAATAACCAAGAAAACAGTACTGTACTGGTAAAACCAGTGCGTATGGTCACCTTATATCTGTAGCATGTATGTCTTCTTGGGTTTCACACTTGTTTGATTCTTGGAGGTTTTGGTTTAATTTCTGTTGAAATGTGTCCGAGTTAATTGGTCCATTGACGAGTCTTTGGGGAGGTTGTCTTATTTGAGACGTGCTGAGGAAGGATATTAGTAAAGGTAAATGATCGCAGTTAAGTTCTGGTATTACTCTATGGTCGATTTGTTTTGAAAAGGCTTTTTGCAGTACAATGTCAAGTATATCAGGCTGATGGTGACATCTTGGTTGTAAGAATGATTAATATAGGAGAGAGTGACGTTTTATCCGATGAAACTTGTGAGGATGATTTAGGACTGGTGCTGATGCAAACGTGATGCGGAACACTGTCACAAAACCGTTCCAACACGCAGTACAATAAAGGAGTGTGCAAAGTCGACGTATGCGCATAAAACCGATCTGAACAGTTTTGTTACCGTTTCGGGGCAATACAAAAATTGTTTGTTGGAACAAACTTAACGTAAATCAATTTTTTATACTACAAACTAAAACAATTGAATAAATAAGAGTTTCTTGGACATTGTTTACCGTATATTATTCAACACAAAAACAAACTAACCAAAGTTTTACTAATGAATACAGATTGTTCAGAGTTTTTTTAGTTCTTTTTCTCTTATGATGAATTCATTAAAAGTCCCATCACACAACACAAAAAAAATTAAGTTAACCAATGTTTTGCCAATGAACAAGTTATGTTATACATTTTATCTTTTTTTTACAGTTTATACATTAGTAAGATCAAGACCAGTACGTAACTAAAAGCAAATCTACAATAATCCCAGTTATGAATTAATATATGTATTACAGCCTTAAATAAGGTTACTGAATTCTTCAAAATTGAACATATTGTTAGCCGCTTCAGACTATGCATCATATCGAGACCCGTCCATTTCACCTGCGTGCTGGTTGTCTGATACCAGTGTATGGTTTTCCCCATCAATTACGGCCCGACATTCAGAACACCGTGCAACTTCCATTGCACCGCCACACTCCCCAATGGCATATATGTGGCCATTGGGGCATTTAAACCAATGCCCTTGTCCCAAATGCATTGCTTGCACAATTTCTCTTCCCTCTTTATCGGCTATTCCAATATCAGCCTCTATGGCTTTGCTTAAATCAATTAGTTTATTTTTCAGAGGCGTCTGCCTCATTTGTGTAAATTTTAGCTGCAAAGGCAAGTTTGTTGAATTCATCGACTAGAGCTTTCACATTGGGTCTGCTCGCGATAACTGATCGTAGTTTTCATTTTGATTACCTTGATAAAAAAAGACAAGACAAAAATATGTAATCTATCCGTAATTGGCGCACGTCAATATTTTTTGAATATTAGAAATAGGATTGTAGCAATAAGCCACATCTTCACTATTTTAGCTTTATGATGAAAATTCAAAATATAATGACTCATTTATGTAGATATTGAAAACTTCATTACCGCACCTGCAGTAATATTTTACTGATTTATATATATGATTATGTAAATGGTCACCCAGAAATTGTTTTTGTATTTGAGAAATCGTGACATGTGCGTGCACTAGCGTTTACAATATTTATGTTACATTCTCTCTTTATCGGTTATTCCAATATCAGCCTCTATGGCTTTGCTTAAATCAATTAGTTTATTTTTCAGAAGGGCGTCTGCCTCATTTGTGTAAATTTTAGCTGCAAAGGCAAGTTTGTTGACTTCATCGACTAGAGCTTTCACATTGGGTCTGCACGCGATAACTAATCGTAGTTTAGCACAGTCTTCTATTTGGCACAACTGGGCAATCCGATCGAACCGTTTCAGTTCCATCTGGATGTCGGCTATTTCTTGATTGGTAATTCGCTGCTCCTGTCGCAGCAAGTACTGCAGGATAAAGCTGATGTACCCCACAGCTTTTTCCACCACTTCTGCGTTCTTCAGTTTTGCATCATTGAAAGTCGAGACTAGACTTTCAACTATTTGGATTTTCGCACTGTATGTTCGAGCTAAAAGCATGTTCAGGGGCTGCCTCTGCTTGTTCCGTATGGGAGTGATGGAGATACTGAAACTGTCAAGCAGACTGTGCATACTTGAAGTATCTGCAAAGATAAAGAAAACGTTTTATGTGAAAAAATGCTATTTTGCCTTTTGACGAGGTTGTTTCGGTTCAAAACAGAATGATATATTGATATGGTTTTAAAATAGGATGACTGAGTTTTAAATGAAGCAGAGCAACAAAAATATACTAAAGGTAATTTTAATTAATTAAAACTATCTTAAGCATTTTTAGCAGTAGATAAAAATGGTCAAGTATATATTTAAACATTCAAAAATATCTCCGAAATATTTAAATAAAACTATTTTAACCTTTTATATTAATATCAATCGCTGGAATATATGAAAAAAAAACTGAGAGAAGTTATAGAAAGTAAAAAGATGAGCAAGCGGCATATAGACTTAAAAGACGAACTAAACTCTATTTGTTGAGCATTGAGTTAGAACGTCAACAAACGCACGTGTTTGACTCACCCGAACGTGCGCTGTGATTGGTCTACGCTAGATAACGTTAATGCCTCGTTATTTATGGAGTAATTGATGCTCAAAACCTTTACGTTGCACTCGTAATTACCGCGTTAAGTTTGTGTTTTTTGAGCAGTGCTTATCGGTTTTCGGAGCGTTTGTATAGTGCCTGGTGTTTGTTTTCCTAAAATGGCGCAAGTTGTTCCAGAAACTTGTAATCGTACGGGGCGTCCCACTACTTTAAATGAAAAACAATTAATAGTAAAATTGTATAATTCGACGTTAGTAGAAAATCCTGAGATTTTACTGACTGACATTGTACAATTTGTTGCTAAAAGAGTGGGTGTTAGTGTTGCAACAGTAAAAAGAATTTTAAAGGATTTTCGGGATACTAAAACTTTGTCTTCTCCAAAATCTCCCGGAGTTCGAAAAAAACTTTTAGATGAAATTGATGATGCTGTTCTCTTTGCAATTCGTAAGAAGGTACGCGTGCTATTTTTAAACAAACTACAATTTTTCTGTACAATATGCGAAACTTATTCCTAAACTTACATTTCTGAGCTTGGTAAATTTCTGTGTAGGTTCACGAATTTTTTTTTCGGAACGAAATACCATCCATAAATAGAATTTTGAGGGTCGTTAACAATGATGACCAATTGGTCAATTAATTGCCGAGTTTTAAGAGGTCGACTTTATTAGGAATATTAAAAAAATTAAATTTGAAATGTCCAACTCGCTGCCGTCAATCGGTGTTATTGGATAGAGAAGATATCGTGTGGCGTCGAAAATATCTTAAACTATCCGAAAATATCGAGAAGCAGGTCGAGTAATTTTTTATACCGATGAAACTTTGGTAAATGCCGGTAAGTTTTGCTTGTTGACTCATTAACATTAAATTTAATTAATTTTGTAAATAAAACACCTACAAATAAGGTATCTATAACATTTTTCTAAACTTTCGTAAATGGGTGTCTTTTATTCTGACGGCACGAACGTTAATTTAGAAACGCAAGGAATATTACGTAAATACACATCCGGTAAATCAACGCATCTGTCAAGGGTTTGTTTACATTCTAGCTCAATGCTCAACAAATAGAGTTTAGTGAGAACATATTTACAGTGAGGAATCTAATGGAAAAGAAAATAGAAGAAGGTGAAGAGCTTAGCATTCATAGACAAAGAGCGGCGTTTGACACAGTAGATAGAAGACGTATACGGAAGTGCTTAGCACTGGATGTAGCAATTCAACTAATAAATATTACCAGAAATATATATAAAACAGTAAAAGGAAAAGTACAAACAGCAAGAGGAAACGATTGAATGAGTTCATAATTGAGAGAAGACTATAGCTGAGAGACAGTCTAGGTCAACTACTGTTTATGGTAGTCATGGACGAAAAACATCAAGAATAGAATTAGGATATTAGACACAATAACTTACTTCAAGAACCAGTACGGACCAGTAGCTGAATGTATGCCTATGATATAGTGATAGTCGCTGATACAAACAACAAAATGCAGAAAGTATTAGACCTATGGGTAAAAGAAACGGAGAATGTGAACATGGAAGTGAATATCAATAAAAGTAAAACCATGACAGTGAATAGAAAAGAGAAAGACCACAATGGATAAATTAAATGCAAGGGGACCAGGTTGGAACGAGTTCCAACATATGAACACAAGAAGCATAATTGATACTGGGAAAACAGGAGATAGATTACAAATGTGAAGTTAATTGTACATAACAGTTCCAACTGTCTTATACACCAGCGAGAACTAGGCACATCAGAAAGAGCACGAGAACACAATAATAGCCATAGAAATGAAGAAATATGAGAAATGTTAGAACAGAAGTCAATACAGAAGAGGATAGAAAACAGATAATTAAACTAGTATGCACACATATTTAGTGTAGATCCAGAGAGAACATGCAGAAAAATACTACAAGCAAGAAAGCTAAAAAAAAAAGGAGACACCAAATGAAATGAAAATACTAGCAAGGAACAGCAAAGAATAGAAGTAACGGGTTAAAGACGACATATAGTGCTAAATCCAACGCCAAAAAGCAAACGAATAAGAGAAAAACAAACATTCTCAAAGGATAACAGCAAATAATATATCAGTAATTTCTTAGATACTGTTTTTGTCATCTTGGAGTTCTTTTACATAAATGAATAATTAACCACACGACGCCGTTTTAATTTTTCCTAATACTTTTTCATCAAAATTAAAGTATAAACGGGTAAGATTTAAAAATATATAGGAGATATTTTTATTAAATTGAAAATAACTTGGACTTTATTACTAACAACTTTCGATATATAAAATATATTTAAAAATATGTGGAAGATAATTATAATTTTTCCATTTTAGGCCTGTATGACACTACACAGAATTTTGTACAAAGTGTTATTACAGAATTCCGTGTCGTTCATACAGCAAAATTTTATTCAAAATCGTGTACAAAATTCTGCAGATTCACCTTATAAAATTTACAGAATTTTGTACGAAGTGGGCGGAGCATCGATGCGCAAATGAGCAATTTTTAGTGTTTATTAACAATCATAGAGGGCAGAGAAGAATATGTTTAGCCCGCCTGCCGACACTCCACGCCCTTTCTCTTATCTCGCTCTCGTTCCTTATTGCTGCAGCTTGCTTGCTTTGTCGTGCGTTCATGTAAAATAAATAAATAAAAGCGCTACGAACCTATTTATAAAATCTTGTTAGAATTCTACTTTATCGACAGTCACATGATTATTTGGACAATTTTCTCGCAGATGTCAACATTTGCACATCCTCACAGACAGAATTGTGTACATAATTCCGCAAAACACGTATTACACGGAATAGAATTTTGTACAAAAATCTGTGCGCATGCGCAAATAAGTGACATCTGTGACAAAAATGTCAAAATAATCATGCGACTGTCGATAGTAGAATTCTAACAAGATTTTATAATATTATGTTAACGCATAAGTTCGTAGCGCTTTTATGCATTTATTTTATATGAACGCAAGACAAAGCAAACAAGCTGCAGCAATAAGGAACGCGAGCGAGATAAGAGAAAGTGCGCGGAGTGTCGGCAGGCGGGATATTGTAGCTATTGTATAGTATTTGAAAGAGCGAGATCTAGGACGCGGTTTTCCAAGCATCTCTAGCACTTAGGCCACATTTGGCCCATTGTACACCGTAACTAATAATTTTGCCTATCTGGGGTAATGCCAACTCCAGTAGTGATTTCTAACGTGTGTCACACATCGCAGTGGCACGGGACCTACGGCTTTACTTCTTATCCGACAGAGGGCGCATTTTCAGATTTTTCCCCGCTAGAAAAATTTCACCGACCTCGACCAGGTTCGACCCCGCATCCCTTAGATCTAAAGGCAAATGCGCTAGCCGCTAGCTTATCGAGGCCGGCCGGCAGGCGGGGTAAAAAAATTCTTCTCTGCCCTCTGTAATTGTTAATAAACACTAAAAATTGCTCGTATGCGCATCGATGCGACGGCGACTTTGTACAAAGATTTGTAGGTTTTAGAACATGAATCTACAGAATTTTGAAAAACAGTTTGAAAAAAATTGTGAACAAAATTCTGTGCAGTATCATACACAAATAATAAGTGTTTTGCAGAATTTTGTACAAAATTATGTTCAAAATTTTGTACAAAATTCTATGCCATGTTATGCAGGTCTTGAAACATCTCTTGATACTATTTTTTAATTTTAAAAATTGTTGCTTATATATTTTTTTCTTCTTCTTCTGTGTAAAGGCCAATGGCCTGTTAATTACCTACAATGCAGCAGGTTCTGTGAGCCTTCTTTGCACGTATGCCGGGCAGGAGGCTAGCCTAACCCGTCGAACAGAGAACAGAAGTTCCACTACAAGGTTAACGATTGTCAAAGATGTTTTATATATTTTTTTAATAATATTATTTGTTTGTATGCGTGTATCTAGATATTGGTTATTATGGATTGATATGCATGAATTCTTTTAAATATTTGAATTATTAATTTATAGAATGCTGTTAAACATTTTATCAACTTTACCATTAAAAAATGTCAAAATTTTAAAATATCTAAAATAAATCTGTTTCATTAAATTTTCTCAAAAATATATTAAACGTAGATAGGGTGTGCCCTTGGTGGATATTTCCTAAACAGCTGCTATGGTTCTACAGCTAGTAAAAAAAGTTAAACTTGAAAATTATTTACAATGTAGCAGTGCATAATGTAAAATTATTTACGTATATACAGGGTATTTAATTTGGGCTGGACGAGCGTTTATTATTTTATTTTCGATTTTCAATAACGAAGGGTTAAACTACTGTAAGTTTGTATGGGTTTAAAACTAAAGGTTTCTGTGTTTTGCAACTATTCAGATTAATTTGCGGTTCTGACCATGTAACAACAATCACTTGTTGAAAAATAGAATTGGTTACAGAATTTTTATCTCAATAACAAATAGCTTCTATGACACCTATCTTAATCTAGTATACAAAGCGGTCGATATTAAAGAAATGGGCGATACTTTTTAATGTTATTTAGAGACGTTAATGTAAATGATTGTATAAGAAAAATGAGTGCTTCATTCGTTTCCTATGGTCTCAGTGAAAAATGTATTCCAATATTAACAAAAACAACAGTTAAATAATGAAGAAACCTGCAATTCTTACATAACCTTACATTATTTTAATACTCTACTGATGAGAACTATAAAATGTTAAAATATACAGTGTTCTAGTTTAAAGTGAGTACTGTATATATAGTAATAGTCATGAACAAATTCTGTAAATTTTTTTCCAATTTTAATAATACACAAAGCATTGAAGAAAGTTGCAATAGGTGGGCAACATTCTATTAGAAAAGAGGGGAAAATGAGTTTTTTGTAATACTGACTAACTCTTATTCAAACCCCAAAGCTAGCGTCAATATATCGACAATGCAAAATGATTTAAAAATATAATTTGATATTAGAAAACTATGCACATATATTATTTGTACTGAAAATTAAGTAAACTTCAAGAATTTATCAGAGATGTTGAAAAATTCCTTATAGAACTTTAAGGAAACCGCTTATTTCTACAATATTTAGTAAACCTAAATCTGTATTACGTCAATTACGTGGCCATCTTCAGTAGGAACACTGACATCGCTTAAGACTAGCTAAAAACCCCCAAGAAAAGTTCTTTACCAATTCAACAAAATATGTTTAATGCTAAGGTTTATATACTAAAGCCCCATTATGACCGAAGAGGAGATTGCCTTCTATAAATTTATTAAATCATTAATGTTTGGGGGGATCCATTGCTAGAAGAGTATTTTTAATGTACTGGTAATCAATCCTACATTTGTTTTGATTTAATAGACAATGTCAGTAAGTTATCTATGCAGCCAGTCTATGATAACAATGAATTAAGTCATTGGTTGATTACATGCCTTTCTTTCCTGTAAACATTGAATTACAATTATTTCCTTGTAACTAAGACATCTAGAAAAGGTAACTGTTTTTGTTTTCTATTTCGAACTGAATTTTCTTTACTAAAATTTGGTATTTAGTTGATAAATTAGGAATGAGAAATTAAGACAGAATATTAGTAATTTCCCAACTTTACAAGTTCAAAATATTAAAAATTTTGTTAAAATACTGTTCCATCCTATACTTCAAGGCCTCGATAATAGATGCAGACAAGTAGATTTCAAAATCCTATTTTGTTCAAACAAAAAGAAATGCTAAAGATAAACTGAAAACTTTGGAAACGTAGGGGATTTACAAAATTAGTTGTCGTCACTGTAATCAAAAATATGTTGGGCAAACTAAATGCAATATTGAAATCAATTTTAAACAACATGTAGCTCATTTTAAATTACAGATTTGACAATTGAGATGGGGCGTCACATAAAACTTGGAGATCTACAATTACTAAAGTAAAGATTTATACAGGATGGGCCAATGAAAACGAAACAGATCCGATTTTTCATTCGTAATTATCGTCATATTTTAAAAAATCGTTCGGACCAGGCAATTTTTGTTTTGAGAGGAAAATTTTTGCGTTGCTTTGATCCGAATTTGAAAAACTAGGAAGCGTTAAAACGAGAATTTAATGCCCTTTAAAATGATGTATCACTCGACCTCTTTCCCATTTAAAATTTTAGGGATGAAGCTTACCACCCCTAGGAGGTTGAAAATAAACGCAAAAAGTTTTTTTTTTTAATTGTTAATCTAGGGCGCTGCAACTACTATGCTCATTAGCGCCCAATTAGTACAATCACTTTTAAATTTTATGGCTTATGTTGATACTGTTTAAACGCAAAAAGTTTCTTCCTCAAAACACAAATTGACGCGTCCGAGTAATTTTGCAAAATGACGAGAAATATGAAACATCAGGTCTGTTTCGTTTTCATTGGCCCACCCTGTATAGCACAAGAGCGTATAAATTTTGAAAAATTAGGGGCTTATTTCAAATTCACACATATTTGCTGTGGAACTTATTATTGAAAAATTGTCTCAACCAAAGTTACTTTAGATAGTCCAACTTCATCCGTTCCTACTGAAGATGACAACTTTGCTGCTGAAATACGTAATACGGTGATTTAAATGTTGGGTGGTAATTGGTTTCCTCCAGGTTCTGTATATATTAACCCCACCCCCCTTCAACTCAAGAAAGTTTCTTACAATTAAGCAAAGTTTGGCCATTTACTCGCAGGTCTTCCAATCTCTCAAGCAGTTGTGTTCGTAATCTTTCATTCTCCTCAGCACTACCGAAAAATCTCTTCTTCACGGCCATCACGTCTTTGTTGGCTTGTTTTATGTAATTGCTATAACGTTGTGTAGAAGCAAGAGGAGTCTTGCATTTGGGGCATCTCTTACAATTGATTTCGTTGCCTCCTTGCTGCAACCATCCCTCCATGCCCTGGCTTTCAATGATGTGCTTACATTCATCCAACAACACAAACTTGGCATCTTCTTCGTCTTCATATCCAAGGTAAATTTCAGTCAGCTCCTCCTTGTTGCATACTCTGCACAAAGGGGGGCATGGTTCTCCGCAGAAGCCCACGCAAGGGTGACCACATGGTAGTAATTTTTCACATGGCTCAGTGCATGGGTCCACATTGCAAATTTCTCCACATTTTCGCGTGCAGCGCACATGCTTACAGCGTCTCTCACAGTTCTCCTTGCATTGGGTGCAAGGCTCCCCACATGTCTTTTTGCATTTACTGTGTACGCATTTGTATGAACACTTTTGGTTGCATGGCTGACATGTCTCGCGGCACGGGATGGGGCACTCATGCCCACAAATCAGGTGCTGACCACATTTTTCTGTGCAAGTTTCGTGGATACGTCCTTGGGCGCATCTTCCACAGGTTCCCGAGCAGGGATGTGTGCATGCTAGTTCGGCCCGACATGGTTCTTCACAGTATATTAGCAGCCGGTGACTGTTGCTGGGCAGTTCTAGAAAATATAACATATGTTCACAATAAAATCATTAGCGGGGTAATTAAAAATATAATTTTTCTCTGGCGTTTTCTACAATGTCGAAATAATGTATTACTTTGGAGAAGGCCACATTCCTTGAAGCATTCATAATTTATTTTAATTAATCAAAACAGCCGTGCTGGTGTATATCGGAGACAGGCCACCTCTGAATGAAGTAGGGGGTTGGTACATACTGTCGATGAGAAACCAGATGAGGAACCCTAAGTGCATGTTGTAGAATGTAATTTGAAAATCTATTAATTTACTTATTAAGCTAAAAATTACTACATATATTTGTTATCGCATGATTAATAACTATTGGTTAGCTTCTTGTATTTATATTTCATTACCGTGAGTAATAGAAAATACATCATTCAACATAACCTCAAAAAAATTACTGGAACGTTTCAGAATGAATTAGGTAGATTAAAAGTTCATGCGTATAAATAATACTTTAGAAACAACTTACGTATATTGCGCAGATAACAACTAATTTTAAATTTGTGTCCACAATCAGCCGGTTTTGCATGATCAACCAATTCTTTACATCGAGGAGTGCACGGTTCGTTACATTTGTTTTTGCAGGTATGGCCACAGGTTAGTATACGTGGACAGTTCCCTTTGCAATTTTTAACGCTGGGGGCTTCACAACACTTTGATTTGACTTTGTGACCGCAAGCATCAAGTATTTTCTCAACCTACAACATAAATGTTAGGTTATTTTCTATGCTTTATTAGGGTTTTCAAGATCATCCTACCACTTCTTGACAATTTCCACAAGGTTCAGAGCATTTCTTTTTACACTGATGACCGCAAGGTAGTTGTTTTTTACAAGGTTTCGTGCAATATGTCTTATCCACATCTACATTGCATGGAACTCTGAACTGATGAGGACATACAGTTCTAGCTTTCAGTACAACGATATCACAGGGTGTGCATTCTTCACAGCAAAGTCTTCGACACATGTGGGTTCCAGTGGAGCAACCTGTTTGAGGTTTGGCACATGGTTTGTGGCATCTATACTGTGAAATATACAAAATGGTTATTTTAATAAAAATGGGGGAAATAATTGGCCTAGACTGGCCTATACTTCCAATAATAATCTTTATACAGACTGACCTAAAATACAGGAACAACCAAAGATCTAATCTTTATTTTTGATCGCACTAAATAGATTGATTGATTGATTGATTGATTTGAAAGAGCGAGATCTAGGACGCGGTTTTCCAAGCATCTCTAAGCACTGCAGCCATCATTGACTTATTGTACACCCTAACTAAGAATTTTGCCTATCTGGGGTAATTCCAACTCCAGTAGTGATTTTTAACATGTCACACATCGTAGTGGCACGGGACCTACAGCTTTACTTCTTATCCGACAGAAGGCGCATTTTCAGATTTTTCCCCGCTAGAAAAATTTCGCCGACCTCAGCCAGGTTTGAACCCGCGTCCCTCGGATCTAAAGGCAAATGCGCTAACCACTAGACCACCGAGGCCGGCGCACTAAATAGAACATGAAGTAATGTGAAGCAAAGAGGATTTTTAAAAGTAACAAAGGGGTTTGTGGTAGCTGTATTACATTATAAATTTGATCAAAATACTTAGAAGTAATTTAGAATTGCTCCATTTTTACAATTCACTTATTTAGCGGCCTTATGCTACGTACACACGTAGACACCTAAATGTCGACACTTGTGTCTAGATTGCTCTACGGTGTGTTCACACTGTGTGGTGTATTTGTAGAAACTATTGCGTAGAGCAGTGTCACTAGATGCAACACTAGACTGAAGTTGCTAGACTTCTCTACCATGTATCCACACGTGCCTTGAACAGTAGACACCGACACTTCAAAATAGAACCTATATTTTTTGACCATGTGAAGAACAAGACGTTGTTTAGCGGCCGCAGCATTTATTAATTGTATTTAAAAAAAAAGAATCAATTATAAAAAGCGAACTTGGTTAACTGGGAACTGGGTTAAGAGTGGATCGCAAAGAGAAATGTGAGTCACTATTTTCTGAAATGAATTTCATAAAAAAATAAATTTAGAAATAGGATGACGGACGAATCAAGCTCTGGCTGCGTACTTTTAAAAATAACAAATATAATCCAGATATAAAATCCTTAACATCTCATATGCAGCAACAAAAATCACATTAAAAACAAATGTTTATGTCTATTTGTAAAATATTTAAATTACTCTTAATAAATTATAACAGATGTAATTTTTAAAATCATACCATATTAATAAAATTATTTAATAAAAATTTTTCTTTCTTTGTTTATTGAATTATAATAATTTTTTTCTCGAGAGCGAAAGGAAAAGAAAAAATATAAAATAAAAAAAGCAAAAAAAGAGAAAAATACAAGAATCATAATTTATATTAAACAATTTTAGCGTGGCACGTTAGTTATTTCATAAAGATTATTTATAAGTTTGTGGCATGGACAATGAAAAACGTTCGCCATCCCTGCTCTAGGCAATAAATTTCCACCATGCCGGTACACCTAGCTCGAGTCTCGACACCCCGAAAAACAAGTGTTCCCACAGCGGTCTACCAACTTGCGACAGCGATGTCTAGATATCAAATGTCCGATCTAGCGACACAGCTCTAGATGGTGTACATACGACGACACTCGATCTATAGACTTTATCTAGACACTAAAGTGTCTTCGTGTGTACGTAGCATTAGTTTTGAAGCTAAAAAGTTTGGCAAAAAACAATTTTATTATGATCCTTTATAACATTCCTTCTTCAAAATTGTAAATCAGGTTTTGTGAAAATGATATCAAAAAAATACGTACAATTTCCATTTCCATGTTTAATTCTTTTAAAGATCATGGTTTGAACGAATTTTTAAAGAATTGCTGTAAGTATCAAAATCAGACCACGTTTTTTGGAAATATATCCAGGACTACACACTTTCTAAACACTTTACGTTTCCAAAGTCCAAAATTGATATTTCTGTTAAAAGCTCAAATTTGAATATTTCCATGAAAGCAATACTTTGTTTTTACCTACTTATGGTAGGAGAAAGTAAAAATAACATTACAAAGTTTGCAAATTGATAGATAAACAGGAATAACTATTTTGTTAATTCAATTGACTTATTGGCAAGATGAATGCAAGGAATCAAAGAATGTAAAAATAAATAATAAAAATTACCTCCAAATGATCTGGATCATTTCTTATATGACACTTGAAAACACATTTATGGCCGCAGGGCTCAACACGGCTGTCGCATGGGAAAGGACATCTGTAAGTTTCTGCACTTATATAGCACGGTTTGTCTGTTACTGTGTGCTCACATGGCAATTTGGCAGTTACATGAGTTTTGCACTTATAATCGTTCGGGTCCATGTGGCACGGAACAACTTGTTGGTGACCACATGCCAATATTTGCTTCATTCGAACCACACAAAGCCCGCAGTCCTCGTAACACATTTTCGGACACTGGTGGTTGTTTTCACATAATATTCTAAAAAACATCAGAAACTCAAATTTGATCCCTTTTCTTTTTGAAAGAATTCTTCAACATAATTTTAAAATGAACCTACTTAGAGCAAGGAGACAAGCATTTACTTTCTTCGTGAGATCTGTCAGTGATGTGACAAATTTTGGTACATTTGTGTCCGCAGTTAAGTAAAACTTCACAAACTCTGCTACATCCACCTTCAGGTACTTTATCAAAGTCTTGTGCTGTTTGCACTCTGGTCACTTCTTCTCTGTGGATTTGGCAACGAAGAGTTAGGCTTTTACCGAAGGAGTCTTGAGCTTCCAACGAAACTTTAATTTTGGGCCAAATCTGCAACACAATGTGTTAAATGTGTAAACATTTTACATGTATTTGCTTAAGTAACATAAAGAATGGAAAGTAGAAAAGCAGGAACTACATAACAGAATCGATATACTAGAAGGGATAATGCAAGCACAGGAAAAATAAACGAAGTAAAATAATATAATAATAAAAGGACTAGCATCAGATAACGATCATCATATAAAAGAGAAAGTGGAAGAATTTCTATCAAAGGAAGAGGGAGTTACAGTGAGTGTAATGGAAGTATTCAAAATAGGCAAGAACGAAGAAAGAAAAGCAATTATAGAAAAAAATCAAACATGGAACAGAAACGAGACATACTTAATGGTAAATAAGAAAAAACTGAATGGAAGAAAAATAATTATTGATAATGATCTGACAAGAAAAGAAATGAACATCCAAAATAAATTAAGAGAAATGGCAAAGGAAGAAAAAAGAACAGGAAACAAAATTATAATGGGCTATCAAAAGTTAAATATACATAATAAATCCTATGTGTGGAACCATAAGGCCAATCAGCTGAAGTAGAAGGACGAAGGGCAAGCAAAAAACGATTCAATTAAATACCAGAATGGAACGATGACAACGGCTGGGATATAAGACTAGTAACAGGTAAGAAACAAAGAAGAAGAAAAAGAACATACAACTGGACGTGGAATGTAAAAATACTTTCAACACTAGGAAAAATGAGAGAAGTAGTGAAAGAGCCGATAAACTATAAAGTGGATGTAGCGGCATTACAAGAGATGAGATGGAAAGGTCAAGGAGAGATTAAGAAAGAGAGCTTTGTGCTATTGTACTCCATGGAAAACAAGCAAGGGAAAAATGGCACTGGATTCATAGTGACCAAGAGCCTCTCTAAAGATATAATACATTTTAAACCAATAAACGGCAGGATTCCATACGTAAGAATTAGGATGAAGCCAGCAAACCTGTCACTTAGAAATGCTTACTGAAGATAGTAGTGAGATTGAGAATGAACAATTTTATGATAAACTAGAACAAGTATGCAAGACGATGCCTAGATGTGCTACTTTAATATGCCCGGATTGGTAAAGAGGAATATGGAAGTGAAGTGGTAGGGGAAACAAACAATATAGGTACGACTACACTAGTAATAACGGAAATAAGCTATGTAACCTCGCAGCAACTTGAATTTAGTAATTAACAGCACGAGGTTTAAGCACAAAATAACGTGGACATGGCCAGGAGGAGATGAAGGAAACCAAATTGATCATCTACTAGTAAAGAAAAAAAGAGAAAGAGCAGGCGATAAGAGATATATTGCAAATCCAGATTCAAACCACTATCTGGTGGTCACATGCCTAAAACAAAAGAGCCCACAACAAGATGGAACAAAGAAGACAAACAGGAAACTAGCAATTGAAAAGCTGAACAAGGAAAATATGAGAAAATTATGCAAACAAAGTAGGCCAAGTAATAGAAAAGATGCAAAAAGAAAAAGATATTATCCAAGAATGGTGCAAGATAAGCCAAGGCATATGAGCAAGTGCAAAGCGAATACTTGGATACAAAATGGAGAACAGATGGAAAACAAATGGTTTGACAACGAGTGTAAGGAAATAAGCGGGTAAAAAAGGTAAGCAAGGCTAAAATGGCTAAGAACATGGAAGCAGGAAGATTTAGAAGACTACAAAGAACACAGAAAAGAAGCAAGGGCATATAAACAAAAGAAGAACGACTGGCTTAAGGAAAAGATGGAAGAAATAGAAGAAAACTGCTGCAACAACAATACGCGAAGCTTTTATGTAAAGACAAAAAGACCAAAATCAAGGATACAAGGTCAGGGCAAGAGGAATGAAGAACGAGCAAAAGAAAAATAAAGCCAAGAAATCATAAAAAGAATATGGAAGAACTACTTCCAGAAACTATTAAATGTGAAACTGGAAACTGAAGAAGACCAATGAGAGGAAGATAAAATTGAAATGGCAGAACCAATGTATGGGGAATGAGAACAACTACACGAGAGAATTTATGAATTAGTGAAACAGATATGGGCACAAGAAAAGATAGCGGATAAATGGAAGGAGGGAGTCATAGTGACGATAAAAAAGAAAGGAGACCCGGAAGACTGCCGTAACTATAGAGAAATTACCCTTCTTAACTCAGCATATAAAATCCTGTTGACTCTAATACACAGGCGATTAATAAAACATACAAATAATATAATTGGTGGAGGGAAGAGGAGGTTCCGGAAGAATGAAGACCGATATAATAATCCCAGTTCCAACGAAAGGAGCTATGTCAGAATGCAAGAATTATAGAGGCATACAAGACATACAAAGTACTAACAATTATCATAGAAGAAAGATTACAAAAATACATTGAAAATGCATTAGGGGACTACCAGAATGGCTGTAGAAAGGGCAGATCCACGGTTGATGCAATCTACAAACTGAATCAAATAGCCGAAAAAAGCTACGAGTAGAACATAGAAACGCACATAATCTTCGTCGATTTCAAACAAGAATTCCGCCAACTAAGAAGAGCGCAATTAATGGATGATCTGAAGAATATTAAAATACCCAAAAGAAATCAGAGAAAACAACTATGAAAGAATCCAATGCTACCATAGCCACGGGACTCACTACATCCGAGAAAATTCAAGTAAAAAAAGGCGTGCCAGATGGAGATGCCATGTCCTCCTCTCTGCTCTTCACCCTATCAATGGACGCAATAATTAACAAAATAGATGTAGGTACTGTCAATTAAAATCTCACGTGAGTCATGGCTTACGCAGACGACGTAGCAATTATATCAAGAAGTAAGAAGGAATTGGAAAGAGCACTTCTGTCTTTAGGGCAGCACGCGAAGGAGCGAGGACTTGGAAGTGAATGAAGAAAAAATTAAATACATGTTCACTAGCAGAAAAGACAGAAGAATGACAAATTTCATATATGGAAGTCATACATTTAAGTATCTGGGAGCAACAGTGCATAGAAAAAATGAAAAATAAGACATAAATGAAAGGATTTTGAAAGGAAAAGGAGCATTCTACGGTAATAAACAAATGTTAAAAGACAAGAAACTTAGTAAAAGAACTAAATGAAGAATATACAAGACAATAATTAAGCCAATAATGACATATGCAGCAGAAACAACAACTCTGACGGTAAAAGATGAAAAAGCTAATAATACTCGAAAGAAAAGTTATAAGAGCAATAGCAGGACAAAAGAAAATAAATGAGAATGAGTACAGGCAGTTACTGAATCAGGAAATAGAAGCGATATTGGATAAAGAAATAGTAAGAAGTATTAAAGAAATAGTAAGAAGTATTAAAGCAATGAGAATAAGATGGTATGGACAGGATATACAGGAGTGAGAAAAAAATCAGCTCTAAGATGCATAACAGAATAGGTGCCAATGGGCACCTTCCTCAAGGAAGACCAAAGTGTGGATGGAAAGAACAAGTAGAAGAAGACTTAAAAAAGATGAACGTGAAACCGTGGAAAAAACAATCAACAAACAGAAAAGCATGGGAACAAAATAGTGTTTCAGGCAAGAACACATCAATCGCTGTGAAGTGAAGTGTAGTTAAAATTAGAAATACAAAGGGCTAATCCACCTAGTAATTAAAATAAACTTAAGTTCTAAGTTGTAGAACAGCTATAATTTCAACTGAAATGTATAAGCTTATTATTATAATAGATATAATTGGTGACTATCAGTACAGATTCACAGCGAGCAGATCAACAACAGATGCGATCAATATTATAAAACAAATAATGGAGAAGGAACACGAACACAGCATTGACTTACACTTATTATTCATTGATTTTCAACAGGCCTTCGACAAAGTTAATAGAGGGCAGATGGCAAAGGCAATGCGTGAAATGAACATACAAACAAAAATAATAGGTCTGGTAGAAATGACGATGGAGGAAACAACGGTATCTATCAGAACCTCAGCAGGGGAAACAAGTAACTTCATAGTAAATTCTGGGGTGAGACAAGGACATGCGTTATCTACCACACTGCTCAATATTGAACTAGAAAAAATAATAAGACAAATCATCATGGGACAATAGTAAGCAGAGAAGGCTGATGATATTGTTAGTCAAAAAAGAAGATAATCGAAATGTTCATAAATCTGGAAAGGGAAATTGGTACAATGGAGCTGAAAATAAACGAGAACAAAACAAAATACCTGAAATGTCACAGAAACGTAAACATAGACAGAGGTAACATACATGTTGGCAGTTACACATTCGAAGAAGTCGACAACTGTAACGATCTAGGAGTCCCAATCAACAATAATAACGAGCAAAAATGCGAGGTAAAACAGAAGATACAGCAAGACACAGAGCATATTACACAAATAGAATAATGTTAAAGGATAAGGAAATCACTGTTGCAACAAAGCTCAAAATATACAAAAGCCTCAGCAGACCCGTCCTTATCTAAGCAGCGGAGCTCTTGTGCTTCACAGGAAGAGAAGAAGAGCTGAGAATTTTCGAATTTATAAAAGCGCAAAGAATCAGGTGGCTAGGTCATATAACAAGAAAGGAAAGTAGTACCATTAAATTAATTACACAAAGGAAGCCGAATGAAGATAGGCCCAGAGGGAGTCCGAAATTAAGATGGTATGACAAGGTGACAAAAGATGTAAGGCAAATGGGGGCGACTGACTGGACTGAGAAAACAAAAGATAGTAAATGAGGCGAAGACGCATGGAAGTTTGTAAACGAGAAAGTGAAGTGAACGTGTGTGAAAATGAAGAAGCGGTGAACAAAATGTGAATGCCTGGGGACTGATCCACTCCAATAAAAGGATCTCAAAAGTTGCGGAATGAACTGCTTAAATTCCAGTGGAGTGAAATGCTATTATTATTAACATAAAGAACTGTATATAAAAGTAATCAAAGCTAATTTACCTTGCAACCACAGAAGAATATAGAATACACACACATTTGAATAAAAAAACGTGTTGGGTCTATCTAAAATCCTAATTGTCGCCTTGCATGCAAACCGCTGTATTTTTTATTTGTTCCTTATATTAACATTATAATATTATCTGCTATTAGTCATATATGTTGGTGATTCTCAAAACCTATAGTGTCCCAATTAAATCTCGTGTCCGGTGAAAATCTCGAAAGGCAAAAACTCGAAAAGAAACAATCTCGAATGGAAAAAATCTCGAAAGTACAAATCTCGAATAGCAAAAATCTCGAATTGTGACTACAGATTATACGTCTAGACGTAAGGGCTACCAAACTAGATAAAGAGAAAACAATTAGGGGAACTTACAAATAGAAATTATGCTATTGTTATTGTTCATGTTGAATTAAGTGATAAACAAATAATTCGTCGAAGCACTTTAAAATTATAAGCCTTCTGTTTTCTCTTATTGGATTCAATTATTTACATGAGACATACACATTCCAGACCTTCGGTAATTTTAGGAATGACCACTGGTATGTTGACGGCACATTTTCATGTGTACCAGCGTTGTTCCATCAACTGTGCATGGTGTAAAATTCAATAATCTTATTCCGCCCATATTTGTGTTACTACCCAGTAAAAGCGAGACTACTTATACGCGGATGTTGCGGGAAGTCGGGCTTACATCCTGGATGGATTTTGGAACGGGCTGCAATGAATGCATTTAGGTCCGAATTCCTAAAAGCTTCTTTAAGAGGTATGTTAATCAACTTATAAACATGGAAAGTTTTTCTGCTGACTGATACTGTTTCAAAATTGTAGGTTGCTTGTTTCACATGTCGCAAGCTTATGGCGGAAAGTACAAAACTGCGGAAAAGCTGGGCGTTATGCCACTGATCCGGAATTTTCGCTGCACGTTCGTATGCTGTCTGCATTGGCATTTGTTCCCATTCCCGATGAGTCAGAAGTCTTCGACCAGTTGATAGAATCGAACTACTCTACACAAGAACTTGATGATCTTCGAGATATAGTTGATTATTTCGAAGGTACGTGGATAGGGCGACTTCAAAGGCGTGGTGGTCGTAGACGTCCCCTTTTTCAACATGACCTCCGGAACTGCCGTCATGCGGTACAAGAAAATTTACCGCGAACTAACAATTGTGTTGAAGGGTGGCATAGGTGTTTTAATGAATTAGTTGCAGCGAAACATCCAAATGTATGGAAGCCGATTGAATGTCTAAAAACGGAACAGCAGCTAAACGAGACCACGATTGGGCAATTCATTCAAGGCCGAGATGTACAAGTCGCGAAGAAAATTTACAGAGATGTTACAACCCAGCTTCAAACTTGTGTTACAAGATACGAGGATTGTTCGATAACTACGTGGCTTAACAAACATGGCGCGAATTCGGAGGAATCTTCTTTACCATTCTGTAGAACTATCCTTTATTAGATTAAATATGACAGTACAGAGCGATCTGTCAACGTCTCGTGTGATTTTGTAAACAATGAAAAAAACTGAGTTGAGAGCAGTGACAAAGTACTTTCATTTGAAAGGCTTAACACAAACCGAAATCAAACCAGAGCTGGATTCAACACTATTGGAATCCGCTTCTTCGTTTTCAATGGTTAAAAACTGGGTTGCCGAATTTAAGCGTGGTCGTGTGAGCACAAATGATGAACCCCCTAATGGACGTCCAAAAACTGCTACTGCCCCGGATATCATTGAAAAGGTCCACCGTATTGTATTGGATGACCGTCGAGTAAAAGTGCGCGAGATAGCAGACATACTGGGTATCTCAAATGACAGTGTACACAGAATTTTAACTGAAGAATTGGAAATGAAAAAATACACGGCGCGTTGGGTGCCGCGGTTGCTCACACCGGAGCAAAAACTGAATTGTTTGAGTGTTTCTCGCGACATTTTGGCACGTTTTCGCCACAATCCGAAGGATTTTTTGGGCCGTTTCATAACGGTCGATGAAACCTGGGTCCACCATTATACTCCCGAAACCAAAGAAGAGTCCAAACAATGGACACACAAAGGTTCTCCGCCACCAAAGAAGGAAAAAACGGTTTTGTCAGCAGGAAAGGTTATGGCAACCGTATTTTGGGATTCTCATGGAATTATCTTGGTCGACTACTTAGAAAAAGGGAAAACAATAAATGGCGAGTATTATGCCAATTTGTTGAAACAGCTTAGCGACAAAATCAAAGAGAAGCGGCTTCATTTGGTAAAGAAGAAAGTGCTTTTCCATCAAGATAACGCACCTGCCCACAAGTCTGCGTTTGCAATGGCCAAAATTCATGAATTGGGATTTGAATTAGTGCCCCATTCGCCCTATTCCCCAGGTTTGGCTCCCAGCAATTATCATCTGTTTGCAAACCTGAAAAAATGGCTCGGCGCTAAGAGATTTTCGTCTAGTTCCGGAGTAATCGCTGCTGTAAATAGCTATTTCGAGGACTTGGATTTATCGACCTACAATGAAGGCATTGCTAATTTGGAATATCGTTGGAATAAGTGCGTTGAGCGAGCAGGAGACTATATTGAAAAATAAAATGTTTTTGTCGAAAAAAAACTTGCGTTTTCTTTGTTAGGCCACGTAGTTATCGAACCATCATCGTATGCTGACACCAACTGTGTAGATTTCTTAAGGGGAATTGCCCAAAACTTAAACTTAAATGTTTAATTATATTTTTAATTCTAACTATTTTTAAGATATATTTTTGAATTATGCATAGGTGAAAATAAATCTGCCTAAAAGAACAACCTTTATATATATGAAACTGTCATTAAACCGCGTTAAAATTTTAACATTACGAGATTTTTGCTCTTCGAGATTTTTGTTTTCGAGTTTTTGTTTCGGGATTTTATCCTTCGGGATTTTCACCTAAGACCACTAAATCCTTATACTTATAGTAACATTTTGATATTTGCCTTTTATATGCGACACTGCGCAAGCGGTACAAACGAGGATCACGGTTATGATGATGATGATAATTAACATTATACGTAACAGTCAGAAAATTTCATAAAAATATTTTCAAATAAATTACTCACCGTGCTCTTTTCACACAACAAGTCCATATTTCCCATCAAATAAAACCCTTCTTTGGCCCTTGATAAAGCAACGCAGACTCGATTCTCGTTTTCCAGAAACCCAATCCTTTTCTCTTTGTTGTTCCGGACCAGCGAAAGCAAAATTATCTTGCATTCCTCTCCTTGATAGTTATCCAAGACGGTAATCCGCACATCTTGCAATAAAAGCTCATGCTTCTTACGCTCTTTCCAAAGGGCAAACATCTGTCCTGAATATGCAGCCAAAATTGTGATATCCTCTGGTTGGTACCCATTCTGGATAAGATAGCGGGCTAGTCGAATCAAGAATTCTGCTTCATGTGTATTGAGCTTACTGAAGTCACTGGCTTCTTTCTCAAAATGATTGTGGTCAATGAAGTACAAGCAAGGGTCCACCCCTAACACAGGTGGAAAGTTGCAGACCGATGGGTGGTTTTGTAAAACTGGATATATGTTGGGCACAATTAGTTTGGCTATTTCTGGGCGCATCCGGTGCTGAACTCCCAGAACATGGCACTGTATTTGATTGCGGACCATGCGTTCAAACAGACTCACACCCATATTGAAATGTCTCACCAAGCGGAAATTCGCGGTATTCGGGCGTAGTTGTTGATGGTCACCTATTAAAATAAGATGCTTGCAGTGATTGGTGAGCGAGACAATAATGTGGGATTCAAGAACTTCTGCCGCTTCTTCTACAATTACAATTCGATTTTTCAGAGCTTGCAAAGTGGTTTGGAGCCGGGCGGCACCCGTTGTCGTCATTCCCACAACCAACATTTGCTTCATAACATCTGTATCATCGATGTCTTTAATTTCAATGTATTGCTTGTATTTTTCTCGGTATTTAATTTGAAGATCAACCAGCTTGTTTATTAATGAAGTCTGGTACCGTTGTAGCCAAAAGAAGTACAACTTCCAACGGTCATCTGGCGCCATGTTATGGGGATGTTGTAGATCAAGGTCAGCAGGTTTTGTTGTTATTTTTATATTAGCACCCTCATTCAACCGCATCTACAAAAATGTTGTACTATCTATAAGTAAAAAATTGCAGAATGGCCTTTTTACCTGTAAGTATTGTAGATCATCCTGCACTTCGAACAATTTCCGCTCCAGTTCCCACTTTTTATTAAATACCGCTTGTTCGTTAATGTCATCTCCTAGATTGAAGAGGTCAGTTTGTACTTCTTTTATCGTTTCCGTCATCTGAGCCACACTAGTTAAGTAGGTGGGCTTTAATGACCCGATCGAGAACAAGTCTAATAAATCATCTTCTGTAATTTCATTTTGGGCTCTGTTTTCGTTCTGCCATAATTCTGCAAATTCCAATTCTTCGCCTGCATTTGCACCATCTTCATCTTGCGTTTTGTTCTGCAGCTGTTAAACAGGAAAACGTTAATAATTACAGTCGAACTCCCAGTTCATGATTTTTTCTGTATGATGATGTTCTTGGGAGGATCTCGACTTTCAAACTTAACTACATGTAAAAGTATCTCTAAATTATGATGTAAAGCCTCTATATTGTGATATTTTTCTTTAACATTTTTACGGTATTACTCAGGTATACAGATAAAATTTGAGGGGATAAAGAAATATTAGTACTGTACCTAGGATTAGGGGTTTTCCATGAATCTTTTACCTTCTTAGCCAAGTATAAAGATACATTTGTAAGCGGATTATAAAACGTTGACAAAATGCATAAAAGTTGTTATTGCCTTTGTACATATAATTAACAAGTTTGTAATGATGCAATCTTTGGTTTTCACATCATTTAATGTGCAGTTCATTTACCATTGTAAATGCATTTATTATCTGCTGTCTTAAAGTGTTAAACTAAACAGTTATTTAAAAATGAAAAAAATAAACCAAAATGTTTGAGCATTGGGGACAAGCTACAGTTAATCAATTACATGATTATTTGATAATCTGGTTCAGAAATGCACAATAAAATCGTAGACACTCACACCCATACACACATCCAACAAAGTTGAAATTCTTTAAAAAAATCTGTACTGTGGTGAACTATTTTTACATATAGGTAGTTTTCCTAGTCACTGACTTAAGTGTAATTACACAGAAGAAAATACAATAAATTTCTTATTAATGATAATCAAAAAAGATCTTTAAAAGCGGGCAAAAAATATTTGAAACACATACATACCTCTTCCAATTTTGCTCTGAGTACTTCCTGTTGTTGCTGTTGTCGATTTCGTCCACCAAACAACCAGTCTATAATTGATTTCCTCGACGCGTTAGAAAACCAACTAGAAGGAAAATCTGCGTCCACGCTATAGAAATGTTTGAATTCCATCACGCTCTCGGATTTTTGTATTTCATCAAGACCTTCGGTCCAGACTTTAATATTGCCCAACTGCTCTCTAAGTTCGTTTCTAAGCATATACAGTGCTTTGTTTACGCCGCTCTTGCTGTGGACGTTTTTTCGTTTCTCTCTAAGATTAAACATTTCCAGTTTAGGATTTTTGGATTGTCCGCCGACTCTGACAATATCCTTGGTGGTGTCGATCAAACCCTCGAGGAATTGATCTAGGGCATGGTTGGTAAAACAAACCACCAATATTGGTGTGCGATTGTACCAGCAGTCTTGGTTCTGAATGAGCGTTTTTGCCACTTCCAAGCCTAGATAAGTTTTTCCGGTGCCAGGCGGTCCTTGTATCACTGCAAATTTCTGGGTTAATGCTGCTTGGAAAGCGGCGTATTGGGTATCGTCCAAGTGAAGATTGGCAGCAGATGGCCATGATCCAGTAAACGCCAAGGGAACTGCGTAGTTCTGTACATTATATATGGTGTCTGGAGTTAAATAATCTGGCGACTCAATACGCGGGTTTACGTCTATTAGGTAGTTTTTCATCGGAAATCCTTCTTCTTCCATGTTCTGAAGGGCTCTCAGAACGTGGTAATAGGGCTCAAAATATACACTGCATTCTATCATAACGTAGGGTTGGTTTAGTTCGTAATTGTCGTGTCCAGGTTCAAATCCGATCACAATCTATTTTTAAAAAATAAGATGAGATAGGGATTAAAGAAAGTGCTAAAGTAAAGTCCAGTATAGCTGCTGGAGCCCACACATGGCACGTGTTTACAAAGAGTTATAGTATGACAGCCTTGGGGCTATGTATATATAATGACAGGACATACATTCTAGTTGCGACTATCAAACACCGACTGGGCTAATTTCCAAGATTTTATCGCCCAAAATCTCCCCCCTATAAAGCCTACCCAAATCCCAGAAGACATCGACACCCAAATATCCCAACTAACTTCTGCCATCAAGCTGAAACACTTCACGTCCCCATCAATCGCATCCCCAAAGATAAAACGACCGCTCCCCCCAACCATTCTAAGCTTGATCCGCCAAAAACGTCGAGCGTACCACGATTTCTCCTAAATCCGCTTGCCCATCTTCAAATCAATTTACAACAGGCTAAAAGCCCAAATCCGCCGAGACATCAATCTTTTCCGGCTAAACTCCTGGACCCAAACTTGCCAATCTCTGGACTATAGCCAAGGCAAACTTTTCTGAAACAAGTTCCAAACTCTCACAGGCCAAAAACCCCGAGTCAAACATTACCTAATTTCAAATAACACTATTTTCAATAATCCCCAAGATAAGGCAAACTGCTTCGCCCAAACTATTGAAAACATGCACAAAGTCCCGAATGATCCAAATTTCAACGAGCCATTTCGAATTCGAACCGCCCATGCCATTGCCCAAATTCGCTTGAACCCCTCCCCCAAACCCAGAGCCCTATATGGGGCCCACCAACTTCGATGAGGTTAAATTCCATTTTAGCGCCTCGAAAATTCAAAAGCTCTCGGACCCAACCAACTTAAGTCGCTCCTCTTTAAAAAAAAACTCCCAGATCAAGCCATCGATGCCATTGTCACAATTTACAATTCCTGCCTCCAGATTTCTTACTTCCCCACAGCCTGGAAAGAAGCTTCGACCATCAGGATCAACAAACCCGGCAAAGATCCCCACAACCCCCTATCATATCGCTGCTAAACATCCTCGGCAAAACCCTTGACAACATCATCGCTTCCCGCCTCCGAGAAACCCTCGAATCCAATAATCTCCTCCCCCAAGAACAATTTGGTTTTCGCTCCCACCGCTCCACTATGAACCTCATCTTCGAACTCCACACCGACTCCACCAGAAGTGCCAATCTGAACCGATGCACGCTCGCCGTCTTCTTGGACATAGAGCGCCGTTTCGATAAAGTCTGGCATGACGGTCTCGTCCAAAAACTTCTCTCCTTAAATCTCAGCCCACACTTCGTCGATTTCATAGACTCATTTCTCACCAACCGCTCCTGTATAGTTAAAGTCTTCGACTCCCACTCCCACCCCAGCGACCTCCTCTCAGGCGTCCCCCAGGGTTCCATACTTTCTCTCCTATTATACTCCTTACTCGTCCACAATTTCCCAGTCACAAACCCCACCCGAGCCAAAACCCGTTTTTTCGCGGATGACACCGCCATTTGGACTTCCCAAAAAAACCTCCCTCTGCGCATCCCGCGAAATTCAAGTTGCCCGCAACCACATCTCCAGATGGACCAGCAAGTGGAGGATTAAACTCAACGGCGATAAATCAACCGCCCTATTTCGATATCTGAACTCTTTCCGAACCCCCAGACTGGATCCACCCGACATAAATATTTTTGCCCACAATCAAGCAAACCTGATAAGTGGGGATCACCTTCAGAAATAACCGCTCCCTAAACCTTGACATCCGAGAAACCCTGAAATGAGTCCGAAACCGTTCCAATCTTCTTCGGCGCATCCAAGGCCGCTTCCACGGCTGCGACTCTCAAACCCGCCTCCACACCTATAACACTATCATTCGCCCCGTAATTGAATACCGAGCCCCCATATACGGGACTCTCAAACCCCATCATCTCCCTCAAATCGCAGCAAATTCTCCGTCGCATATTGCGTCTTCACAGAGAACACCTCAGCTACCTAGTCCACATCGACACCGAAACCACTCCGATATGCGACCGCCTCACCCACCTTCAGCAGAAATATATCGCTCGCACCCTTCATCAAGGCATTCCTATCGCCAACGAAAATCTCATGACCTCCCACAAGCCCCTAAACCGTGACCTCGTCCCAGTCAACAGTGTTCCCAGGAAACCTCGGAGGAAACTCTTCCCTGTACCCTGACCTCCTTCGAATCCTCATTGACATAGTGGAGGACACTCCACTGTCAATGAGGTGAACAGACGACCTCGTACACGTACAATTACGTACGGCCATACGAAAACATTTACACCCCCCCCTCTTCCATCATTGTAGCACTCCAACTAACAGAAAATGCTACACTTTTATTTAACAATACAGATACCCCAAGAAGCTACAAACACCAGCCCAGCCCAACCAACCCGAAATACAATCTCAAACTCAGTTGCGGTCGTATGTATCATTGTAAGAAAATTATGTTTAGTGTAGAATAATTTGCTTTTATATCAATAACAAAAGCCAAAAGTTGCATTTTTTTTTATATTCAAACAAATAAAGAATATAGCATGAAAACCTTTAATAACTATTTGTAAGTTGCAACATTTGATGCGCCCTGTAGAAGTTCGTAATTCTTAATCCAAGCCGCTGGTTGCTGTTTGTTCCAGTCACGTGCTCAAGTTAACTGCTTCTATGGAAACGGCTACATATTCTTAAACTAAATAGTAAACACTACATCTTGACCGTCTCGTCATTTATTGCATCAAAGTTCAAAATGATCGTAATTTACGATTTCCGTTTTCATAAACTGCTTAAACTTTCATTTCATCAACATAAAATGGAACTATTGCAAAAACGTAAGATTGAAAATTTTATAACTGAAATGTGTATGTTGAGGAAATTTTTTTAAATATGGGAAGTTTGCAATTATGTAATTCGAACTATTTTTAGTCGATTATTTCATAGGATTTCTTGATTTCTCAATAGAACATCTTTTCCACATACTTTATATTGTGTGGTATACAGTGGAGTCGCGATACAGTGAACTCCGCTTAGAATGAACTACCCTATAGTGTGAACATCCAATTTTTCTTATTGCGTCGCGATACAGTGAACAGCGGTAAACTCCGATAAAGTGAACTGCAGTAAATTAGTTACATACGTGAGTATTTCATGGGGATTCCCCATTTTACGTATTCAGCGTTCGTGATTTTGAGCTTGTGTATTATTGTAGATTGCACTTCACTGGTGAATCTCGTCGTGCATGCTATAATATACCGAAATATAAGTTTGAGGTTTTGGTTTTGCAAAGTGAAAATGTCACAAAAAAGAAAGTGCTTGAATTTAAAACACAAAAGTGAACTGCTGGAATCTTTGAGTAAAGGTGAATGATCTTGCTAAGAAGTATGGAATAGCAAAATCGACCGTGTGCAATAAAAAAAAAGAAGATGCCGATATTAAAGAGGCTTTCACAAACTTTTGGGGGTTAAGCAAAAACAAAGAAGCTGAAAGTATCTGAATATCCCAAAATGGAAAGAGCTTTCTATAAATATTTTCTAAACTTGAGAAAAAAGGAATGTTCCTGTTAGTTGTCTCATGTTACTAGAAAAGGCCAAACTATTACAAAAATCAATTGATAAAACTTCTTCATTTAACGCTAGCAATGGTTGGTTAAACAGGTTCAAAAAATGTTATGGCATAGGTACGACTTCTACAGATAAGTGGAGAAAAACTCTCGTCTCAGCCTGAGTTAATTGATCCTTTTAAGAAAAAATTAAGATGCCTCATTGCGAGCTCAAATTGGTACCTGAGCAAATATACAGCGCAGATGAAACAGGTCTGTATTAAAAATTGTTACCTAGCAAGACCTATGTATCACAGGAAAGGCTGTGCTCTTACCTGATTTTTCTCCAGCAACTTCATGTCTCTTTCGATGATTTTCCCGAACACAAGCGTAGCAAAGTTGTCTTTCGTGAAGCAAACCAACGATCCATACATGAAGCGTTTAGAATATTGGTAATTCCTAGTTCGGTCCTTCTTTTTCCGGAAATCAAACTGCAATAAAACTCCGACCTCATCCTTGCCAAACCGCGGGCATAAGAACTCCACATGTGGATGAATTCGAATGTTGGAAACCTTGGAAATTTGATGTTTGGTGTTTTCTTGATGTATGAACTCACCAACCCCTTCACGCAGCGGGGCAACAAAATCTTCTTTAAGCAGACGAAACTGGACGTCTAGGTAGTGATTGACGTCATCATAGGCCCCTTCAGCAATGTTTTTTCTTATAAAAGGATGTTCGTTCGTCAATATTTCTTGACTTGTTGGATAAACACTGAGTTGGCGGAAATCATCGGGTGGGGCTTCATCGTCGTACTGGCGCCTGGCGACTACTTTGCGCTTCCTTTCCACTTCCGCCATGCACAAGTCCAGCTTTTGTTGCAGTTTCTGAAAGGTTTCTTTGTTTTCATTGGATACTTGTACTCCTTGATTGGTTTCCAGGTATGTAATGGTTAACATAATTGCCTTGAGCATTTTGGGAAGAACCTCACAGGCCTTGGTGGGAAGCGATTCAATAATGGACTGGAACACTACAGTTAAATTCAGAAAGAATCCATCAATGTCTTTCCAGAAATATCTGTTCCACCTGCGTTCTGCTTCCTCTTGCAGCATTAGCATCATCACGTAGTTTTTGAGGTTTTCAACGAATTTCAGCGTCGATGCCAAATTCATTATTTGGGTCTTGTTCTCCTTAAAAGGCGACAGACAAAGTTTTGCAAGGATTTTAAGCACCAGAACAATATGATCGCCGGGTAATATCGACTCGAGCATCTCCTCAAAACCCTTTTTTTGTCCGATCAGTTCTACTATTATGGTATCGGCATCCTTATTGCTCCATTCTTCAAGCAATTTAAAACCCATACGAAATTTTCCGTCATTTCTCCTTCGGGCGGTCGTCGAATCCGTCTGCTGTTCATTGTTGACATTGTTCTGGTTTCTTTGATCGGATCCATTTCTGAAATCATTGCTTTGGTTTCTTCTTAGTCCTGGGCCTCGTCGCTGTTCATCGCTTTGGTGTCCTTCGTTAGGTATGTTATTCCTCAATTGGGGATTTCTTAAATGAGGCGCTTGATACGTACGCGGTTGGTTGTTAACGTGCTGGTGTGTACGGGTTTCCATGCGATTATTACGCCAACTGGGATTCCCTTGACTACGATTTGTGTGTATAGCATTGGGATGAATTTCATTTAGGAGAAGAGGGGGCGGCCTGGGCTGATTTAACTCACGTCTTGGATCTCTCTGAATACTATGAGTTCTCCATTGCGGGGCTTTAAAAAAAATGCTATCGTTAAACATGGTAAGCGCAGGCAAAATCCGTAACACGGTTTTAATCTAATACGATTGCTAAATTACGGCAATCCTCACTTAACACGGTACCTACAGTTGTTTAAAAAGTTCTGCTTCGCCCATAATTGTGGACATAATACTACTCTAACATTCAACTAATTGGTTGCGTTTATTGCATCACAATGTTATGGCAAATTATTTTCTTAAAATTTTCTGAGAAAAATGGCTTTCTTGCTCATAATCCTGCATCTAGGGATTCAATCTGGGCCAAACGATCTTTTTCGTCGACCCGTAACAGGAAAGATGGAAGTGCCTTCGGTTTAACTCAGAGGAGTAGGGGTGGTTCACGAGACACGTTTACGGGAGGGAAATACGCAGTTTTGTACAGAGTAGGTAAAAAAAGCGGGCGCCACCTTCCAAATCACAGCTGATTGAAGGTTCTCGTGGGAGGCCGAGAAACCAGCAGCTTACGGGAATCGGACTCACCTTCATTGTGCCTCCTCCTGTATATAAAGCTTACAAAGCTCACGCACAATACAATAAAAGTACAGAAAAATAAAAGAAATGGTGGATTTAAAATCAAATATAGCTCTATTATTTGAGATTGGTGACAAGCCCCTGGCTTGCGGCATTTACTTTACTAACCACAGATCTGCGCAGCCAGTGACGTTCGAGTTTACAAATATTACAATTTATAATTATACTTTACAGTTAACAAAAAATGGCAACTGGCGACTGAAGTTGCGTTGCATACAAAAAAGGTTCAGTACTTTAATCCAATAAAATGAAATCCGAAACAAATTTTCACAACACAATTAACAATTTGTTTTACCTTGGTTTTCTCCCGTAGGTAGTAGAGAGAGGCACAATTGGGGTGTTCTTAGAGTCTTTGGGAAGCAGGCAAAATCGCAGGCAAAATCGCAGGCACGCCTCTGAAGACTGGACCACGATGGAGACAACGGTACGGGCCAAAACTTTCGTCGAAGAGAAAAAGAAGAAGGGAACTTCAGTAACCAAAATCTCCGCCGTCGATTTCACGGGGTTGGTGGCTTTTAATCCGACACAAATCGAAAAAACAATTTCGCTGAATTGACTTTACAAAAAGCTGACACTGCTAATATTTTTAATCCGACACAAGTCGAAGATTCTTTTGCCCAAGAAAACAACACAATATATTTACTTTAGCAGAGGCGCTGCCATACAACTCCGATTCCAAAAACCACGTGCATTCACTCCTAGCAGCTAGCGCTCACTACCTTTCCCCCTGCTGCAAAATTCTCGCTCAAACGTAATTATTCTAGAACAAAAATCTTACACGTGGAACTTCCGACCGTTCTGCCAACGAAGAATTCCAAGAACTGTTTTCGATCGGCATATCCGGACTAAACAAGTACGATAAGCGGAACAATGGGAACGTTTCGAATGCTTCGCAAAAGTGACCTCCCATAAATTAATCTTTGTGAATAATAAAATAGCAATTGACTTACGAGCGGCAATTAAAATAAATCTTTAATTCCCATGAAGAGGCAAACTAAACGACCGTTACAAATCATCTGAAAATGATGAGGTGATTAATATATACTTAGGTCACAATCATTCGAATTTTGAATCTTGACAAAACCTGCAAAATGGCATTACATTGCTTGAAATTTTTTTTTATACACGTGACAGAAGATTTCATTTCACCGAATTAACCAACATATGTTCCGAAGCTGTTGGTGTCAGCAACGCACTTCCACTTGGCCAAAGTTGCTTAGATTTGAATGTACATCATCGAAGATGCCGTCGTTTGCTATGGGCAAGACATCAAATCGACCACAATGCAACAGCAGAACGTGCTATTTAGAGATTGATTAACTTTAAAAGTTTTTTAACATGCTGGGATATGTACATCATCAGAAGAAAAATGTTTACTTCCACTGGGGTGCATATTTGCTTGTGGAGTTAGTGAACTACATGTCGTTTCTGGGATAATGAACACTACAAAATACCTTAGTATTTGGTAGTACTTGACACTTTATTGGCTTAAGTATAGCCATTCAATTGAAATTTTGAATTATATGTAATCGAATGGAGAAAAAACCGACAAGAAAAGAGACAGGGGAAATCTATTAACATTTTTAAAGTGGTGCAGGACGGGAAGAACCCTGTTATGATGTTGGATGCAATGTTTCTACATTTCCATTGCTTTTAGGGAATCGACTCTTAACCGATATAAAAATTCCCGTACTCTATTGTGAATTGCAGTTTCTAAATCGTTTGTCCAGTTATTACAATAATTTTAATAATAATTACGTCTCTGATACTTATAAAAATAAAATTATGTATTTTTGTTACCTTTTAGAATGCACCACCTTTTGTACTTGTTTTTAGTCCAGTGTTATAATGAGGATTACCTATAATGCAATAATTACCATTTCTGGTTTGGGCCAATGGCTGTTCAACATAAAATTCATCTTCCAGAGTGAGCTGTTGGCGAGGAACGCTTCTATGCCTTGCGTTGGTTAACCGAAGTTGAACACGTCCATTATGGTTGTTGTTCATGGTTCTACAAACTATAAAATTTAAGAATGTAACATCTGGAAAATTCTTTGGTGTCAAGTTTAAACAATACAATTATATTTATATTGTGACAGTGGTTCCGGTAGGAAATCCAACTCATCTTAGATGCAACAACCGCTCACGAAGTAAATGTTTAGGTTTGCTGTATTACGTTTTTTGCTTACAAATGTGTATTGCTCATCCCTAAACCAACTTCCAAAATTAAAGTTGTTTTAGTATTTCTAATTTGTGTTACCGTGAAAACATTTATCTTCAAATAAACTTTACCTGATAAGGCTTGTTATTCCAAGAAGGTGCAAGTTTTCGGAGTTGTTTTTTGGTTGCAATCACAATTCACTATCGGATATTCCTATCACTGATAATTCGATGGGAAACAAAGAATAATATTGACTACGGTGTCATTTGTAAAAAATATTAATAGTGTGATAACATTGTTACAATAAAACATATGCGAGGTTTATGTGGAAAAAATATATGTATAGTCGATTTTTGTGTTATCAAGACTGCTAGCAATTTTATTATTAATACCCCGGCCTAAAATCTCTAAAATTCCCGTATTATATTGTGAATTGCAGTTTCTAAATTGTTTGTCCAGTTATTACCATTTTAATAATAATTACATCTCTGATACTCAAAAATAAAACTAGGTATGTAATTTTTTACCTTTTGGAATGTACTACCTTTTATACTTGTTTTTAGTCCAGTGTTATAATGAGGATTACCTATAATGCAATAATTACCATTTCTGGTTTGGGCCAATGGCTGTTCAACATAAAATTCATCTTCCAGAGTGAGCTGTTGGCGACGAACGCTTCTATGCCTTGCGTTGGTTAACCAAGGTTGAACACGTCTATTATGGTTGTTGTTCATGGTTCTACAAACTATAAAATTTAAGAATGTAACATCTGGAAAATTATTTTGGTGTCAAGTTTATACAATACAATTATATTTATATTGCGACAGTGGTTCCGGTAGGAAATCCAATTTGCTAAAGCGAAATCTTAGATGCAACAACCGCTCATGAAGTAAATGTTTAAGTTTGCTGTATTCAGTGGCGGCTTGTACTAAAGGGCACAAGGGCACGTGCCCACCCAACCACCAAGATAAACACAGAAAGAAATTCGCATGTAATTCGGTGCATTATTTTAATTTCATTATTTTAACGATGGTATCAAATTTTCCTTCCGCACCACAGGAGCGGCTAACACGATCAAAACTATTTTCCGGGGAACGGTCTGATTTGTACCTATGTAGAGCAAGACTCAGTTGCCTATCTTCGCTATACGCGATATACCAGGCGAATAGGGCACCGAGCGTTTTGTTCCCTATTCTCAGTCAACGTTTGGAATGTTTGGATTTGGAAAGCAGAGTTGCCCGTAATGAGTGGTAAGACAAATGGTGTCCAAGCCATTATCAAAAGAACATTTCCACATGCACATTATATTCACTGTTGCGCGCATCAATTTAATTTAATTATTGAACGAGCGGCACAGTGCAATAAAAATGTAAAAATTTTCTTTGCAAATTTGCAGTCATTTTCAAGCTTTTTTTTCTCGATCGCCAAAACGAACGGCAATTCTTGATGAAATAGTCAAACGTAGATTACCACGCGCTGCTCCTACACGGTGGATTTTCAAAAGTCGAACTGTGAACACATTATTTGAACACCAGGATTCTTTCAAAGAATCTTTAGACAAAATTATTGACGAAGATGGGATGGATTCAGTTACCATTAGTGAAGCAAGTGGTTTATTGAAACATTTGAACTGCCCGGAATTTCTCTATTGGATGAAAATATTTCATCTCATCATGCCACATGTTGAAATATTATATATTCAGACTCAAATGCGCGAGATTAACAGTGCTCAACTGCAAAAGGCAATTGAACAATTCCAACAGCAAATTATTCGAATTAGAAATTCTACCGACAATGACAATCAAAAACGCAATAATGAAGAACCTGCAAGGAAAAGACAAAAAACGACAGCTGGAGATAACAGAGCTGGTATTGCAAAGGAAGTATGTGACACTATTTTAAGCCAAATTAGCGACCGATTTGATTTTAGGGATCACTTAAGTGCAGCAATATAATTTGATTCTCAAAATTTTAAAACTTATAGGTATGCATTTCCACAAAAATATTTTGATGAAACTGTGAAATCTTATACTATGTTGGACAGTGTAACATTGAAAAGTGAACTTTCAGCAATTTATGAGCGCGATGACATGTGTGACGTAGGTGGTATTTTGCCACTTTTAGTGACGCATTGGCGGTCCTGTCAATAGAAAAGAAGTTCGTCCAGTCTATCCCGGATTTTGACATCAAAGTCATAGACGTCTTTTCCAGCATGAAAAATAGGAGAATGGATTTTATGTACAAAAAATAGGTAAGTTTTTTCTTGTGCCCACCCTCTTTCTTAATTCACGAGCCCTTTGTTGGCTAGTGGTTTCACCTCGCAACCATTAAAAGACAAATTTATTTCTAGCTGTCTAGTGGCTTTATCGTGAAACCACTATGATGTGCGCACGCCTAGACTCGCCCTCCACAAGTCTTAGTTAAGTTGTAACGCGATAATGGCTGTTTAGCGGCAGTTTTACTTTGCAAACGCGTGTTTGGTGTACATGTTGAGAGCAGTTTTTGTTTTTTTCGTTTATTCTGTTATTTACAATTATGAGTGGTAAGTTTTATAAAATTTTTATTTTACCATGTGTAATTACACGTAATTATCAATATGTAAGAAGAAATGTATTGTATTTGAATACATTTTGGTCAAAAAGGCTGCGGTTTCGCAGCAAAACCACCAGGCAACAACAATGTCACCGTCCCTTTTAATTTTTCAGGCATAAAAACATAATTCACTCTTGCCGAGTTAGAAAACATGCCTCCAGATAGCTTATTTACTTTGGTGGATGAAATTCCCTCTGGGGGAGAATCCGACATAGGTGATGAGGATGATGAAGATTATGATAATGATGAAAATATAACGGAGTCAAAAAATAATGATCAAAATACTTTCGATATAAAAAATATACCAATTATATTTACAAGTACTGAAGAAAATGAAGAATGGGATAGTGAAGATGATTTACCTCTATCACAAATACGAAGACCAGAATTGGAGGTAACTGTTTGGACTAATTCTGCAAACAACTGTTTGAAAAATAAAAAAGAATTTCGGGAAGACTATGGTCCTAACATCTCTGATGATGTGGAGACCCCAACCGAAATATTTCTTCAGATTTTCCCAACAAGTTTAATTGAGTATCTCGTATTCCAGACAAATGTGTATGCTGTGCAGAAAAACAATAGATCTGCTGTCACGCCAACAAATCTAAGAGAAATGAAAATTTTTCATGCTCTCAATTTGATAATGGGTGTCAAGAGATTGCCCAGTTATTCTGACTACTGGTCTTCTCGGCCAGAACTCAGAGATACGTTCATATCTTCTCAAATGTCAAGAGATAGGTTCAAGTGGTTGCTTGGAAATCTCCATGCAAATGATAATTTTCTTCTTCCACGTAGGGACTCCCCTAATTATGACAAACTTTATAAGTTACGTCCCGTTATTGAACAATTATCTAAATCTTTTTTAAAGTGTTACAATCCCTCACAGAATCAATCGATTGATGAGTCCATGATTCGTTTCAAAGGACGTAGCAACCTAAAACAGTTCATGCCCCAAAAGCCAATTAAAAGAGGCTATAAGGTCTGGATAACGGCAGACTCGTCTGGCTATGTGTGTCAATTTCAAATATACAGCGGGAAGATAGGAGCGACTTCAGAAAGAGACCTACGAGGTAGAGTTGTTAAAGATCTGACGAGAGTTCTGGTTGGAAAAGGACATCACGTTTATTTTGACAATTATTTTAACTCAGTTAGTCTGCAGAAGAACTTACAGTCAGATATGATATACGCATATGGGACTGTGAAACGTAAACGAAGGAACCTACCAGTTGGGATAACAGCAGATAATGATTTGAGAAGAGGGTCAGTTCAGATGGACTTGTGTATGTAAAATGGAAAGATCGAAAAGCAGTGCATTTCCTGTGTAACCATATGGATCCTACAGAAGATTCTACTACAACTAGAAGACAAAAGGACCGTACGGTACTCGAACTCACATGCCCACAATTAGTAAGAAATTACAATAAACATATGGGATACGTTGATAAATTCGACATGCTCAAGTCTTGTTACGAAATCGAAAAAATGGTGGCACCGCATTTTTTGGTACCTACTTGATGCAGCGGTAGTGAATTCTTATATAATTTTCAGTGAAAGAGCACAATCGAAAACGATGTCGCTAAAGATTTTTAGGCTCAGCGTTATCTTAGGTCTTATTGGGGGCGACAGTACTACCCTCAAAAGAGGGCGGTCTAGCCTTGGAAACCATTACAAAAGCACGGTGGCCCCAGAAATCAGATTTGATTCATGTGCTCATATGCCTATACATAGTTCTTCAAGAAGATGTGTTTTATATAGTTCCAAGGCACAGCCTCATCGCACCAGATGGATGTGTTCAAGGTATAAAATAGTATCATCTTTTAATGGTTTCTAATTTACATATACTATATTCTCTTTCAGATGTGACGTAGAATTGTGTCTAAGTGACCAAAAAAATTGTTTCGCAGAATATCATAAAAAATAAAAATTCATTAATAGTAATTTACGATATAAGTAACGTTATCAGGCATTTTACATTACGAGAGAATTGTTTGAAAAAACGAGCGACGCAGGAGCGAGTTTTTTTAAATTCTCGAGTAATGTAGAACGCCGATAACGTTACGTGTATCGTAACACGTTTTATTTTATCCTATAAATTACTAAAACTCTTCAAAAAAAAGGAAATGACATTGTGACATAGTGTACCTGAATTGGTATCCAAGTGATTTGTTTCAGCATTCTTTTGGAGGAATTAAATTCGAAAATTTGAAAGACTGCATATTTAATCTACACTTCAAAGAGTCCAACGAAATGTCAACGAAGGAGTCGTCTTCTAAGGAAGAAAAATCTAAATAATACTTATTTATTTGTTTTTAACGTCTTATGCATGTCATTAAATTCTAATAAAGTTTCGTTTTGTTAAGATTTTCTTTACAACACTAGTGCTGCTAAATGCATCTTTACGCAACTCGTCGCTAAGAAGTAATTAGCATAGTAACATTATAGGATAAAATAAATATATTTTTTAACGCCTAGTGGTGTCACTGTGAGGCCACCCTTTCATATCGTTTTCTTTTATTATAGAATGATATGTATTTGTTTTATACTAATAAATATATTACTCACACGTGTATTCATCGTATTTTAACGAAAAAAAAAAAATATTTTACAAAATTGAAAAATTCAGCCAACAAAGGGTTAACTCACGAGCCGCCACTGGCTGTATTACGTTCTCTGCTTACAACTATGTGTTGATCATCCAGGAACCAACTTCCAAAATTAAAGTTGTTTTAGTATTTCTAATTTGTGCTACCGTGAAAACATTTATCTTCAAATAAACTTTATCTGATAAGGCTTGTAATTCCAAGAAGGTGCAACTTTTCAGAGTTGTTTTTTGGTTGTTATCACAATTCACTATCGGATACTCCTATCACTGATAATTCGATGGGGAACAAAGAATAATATCGACTATAGTATCATTTGTAAATAATATTGATTGTGTGATAACAACATTGTTAAAATAAAACATATGCGAAGTTTATGTGGAAAAAAATAATGTATAGTCGATTTTTGTGCTATCAAGACTCCTAGCAATTTTATTATTAATACCCCGGCCTAAAATCTCTATATTTTTGAAATCAGAATTAAGAGTTGCAAAAGTTGGTTAGACGAGTTTTTTTAATTGTTATAAATATAATTAGGTAAACTGAGAATGCTAAACTGATAAAATAATTACATTTACATTTTTATATCACATTCTTCTTATTATTGTTGCATTGCTTTTTTGTATTTTTATTTCTTGCAAAAGGAAATAATAAAGATACCGGTTCTTGCTTTGCAACTGCATTTTCTGCAAGATGAGAAACCGGAATATAAGAACATGTTTTCCAATTCCCTTTGGCTTCTTAGGCTGGCTTTCCTTGCTGATATATTCGAGCACTTAGACTCTCTGAATGGCAGTTTGCAAGGCCGTGATATTAATATAAACCACGGATAAAAAGAAGTTTGATTCATTCTAGTGCGTTCAAGAACTCATGGAACACTTAGTTAAAGGTACGGTCTATCTATCGCGTTTAACCGCAACGATTTATCGCACAAGTTAGTTGATTGGAGTTCTCATATAGTTGATCTATTTGTTACGACAGGTCGCTACTTGTCGCATTTATATGATGTGTTTGCGAATCGGATTGCTTCTCAGGCAAATTAATAGCGTAAGTTTTGAGCACCACGTGAACAAAGGCGTATTCAGAGGGGGCAGCTGCTCCCCTTCCAAGGTGAAAAAAGTATAAAATAAAACATAAAAAATATAAAAAAAACAAGAAAGATGCATATCAAATGCATGCAGATCTTCATTTGTTGTGGCAGTAGCATTAATTGCCAAGTATTCCTATGTACTGGAACTCGCAGCAAATAAACTTGAATTGAAGGCACTTGGCATAGTTACAGCTAACCAGCACATTCAAACTATTCTCGTCATGCTATGGGAGCATCGGGAAGGTGCGGAGAACGTCACAGCTGATGTTTTGAAAGCAGGCGACATTGTGTTGACATAAACTCCACTCGCGTTGCTGGCCGACAAATGCATAAACGCAACCCTACAGCCGGATATTTATCCGAATTTTGTAGAAGGTCTCTAATAATTTCCATCGTATCATCTTTAGACAGTTTTTCTGCGGACAAACCGCCTGCATTTTCATTGACACATTTCCATCCGAGTAACATGAGAGATGTTTCATTGGAGGAATGGCAATAAAAGCATGCGGAGAAACAATTATTAATGTAATACAAATACTGTTTAATGCATGTTTACATGACGGACAACTCCCAGATGCATGAAAATATGCACATATTATATTGTTACACAAAAATGGAGATATAGATCTATATAAATCTCGAAAGCAAGCAGGATTTCGAACAGGATTTAGCACAAACTACCATTTACAAACCATAAAGAAAATCATAGAAAGATATAGAGTATAATGTGCCCATTGTACTTACTTTTATTGACTATGCGAAGGCTTTTGACTCTATAAAAACTTGGTCCATACTAGAGGCACTAGACGATTGTAGAATAGATTATAGATATACGAAACTGATTAAATATATACCTATATGACAATGCCCCGTCATGTATTAGCCTACACGAAGTAACAAAAACCATCAAAATAGAAAAGGGGTTAAGACAGGGGGACACCATATCGCCCGAATTGTTTACTCTAACACTAGAACATATATTTAAAAAATTGGCCTGGGAAAATAAAGGTGTTAATATAAATGGAGAAAGACTCATCGTCCTAATAAGTGATAACATTCAGGATATGGAAGAAATCATTAATCAACTAAATGAAGAATTTGAAAAGATTGGAATAAGCATGAAATGGGTAGCTTTTGGTAAGATCAAACATGTATTTAAAAGTGATATTTCAATAGGCCTTAAAAGAAAAGCTTTTGACTAATGCATACTGCCTGTTTTCACTTATGGGCCGGAAACTATGACTCTAATTTGTAAAAACATACAACGACTTAGGGTAGCCCAAACGGCAATGGAAAGTGTCATGTTGAATATAACGTTAAGGGATAAAACAAAACCAAATAAGTGGATAAGAGAAACAACAAAGGTAACGGATGTTATCGAAAGAATATATCGCACGTCTTAAAGATAACCGATGGACCAAGAGAATATTGGATTGGAGACCATATGAAAGCAAGAAAAATCCTGTATGACCATTGACAAGATAGAGCGATGACATTAAACGCATAACAACAACTGGCACACAGCAAGCACAAAATCAAAGAAAATGGCAAAATTTGGGGGAGGCCTATTCCTTCAGTGGAAGCAAGATGGCTGAGAAAGAAGGAAGGAATATCAATTTTGGCCGAAAAGAATGCAAAAATATTCCGAGCGGACAAAACTATAAAGTACTACTACATCATATTTATGCGAATTAAGTTTTTCCGCTATGACCATCAAAACCAAAGTAAGATATTTCCTCGAACTTGAAAATGATATTATTGTGCTTGTGTTGAATACAAAGCCCCGATTGGAAAAGTTAGTTTCTGAAAAACAGGCACATAAATTGCAAGAATGAGTTTACTTTGCAACTTGTTTTATGTTTAGTTATTTATGTTTAGGTTCTTGCATTAATTGAAACTTTTAATATTTTAGGTTAGATTTATTTTTGTTTATTTTGTAAAAGACAGCCACGAACGTCTTGAAAGGGCATTTTGTTTTATTTTGGAAGTCCTCCGGCAACTCCCTTAAACCACACGTTGGGAACCACCGTCTCAGGAGAATAGGGTCTTTAATATGCCACACATGACAATCTCCTCACATTGCAGTTTTTGACAAAAAAAATAGCTTTTGGGGTAGCCTACGATAGTATAAACGTTGAAATTTTATAACAGTGCGCTTTTTTTTTAATAGAAAATTCACTTAGTATATGCATAAAATATTCAGTTTCTGTTGCTTCGGGTATTATAGCTTCCTAGTTTATAATACTATATGTCAGGGATTCACCCCTTTACACAAGGTAATGTGTTTGAGTCCAGTGTTGGGTAGTAACTAAGTAAAAGTAACTCGTTACTAGTAACTAGTTACTTTTCAGGAACTTAATAGTAACTTAATTACTTTTGTGTTTTCAGTAATTGTAACTATAACACGTTACAATTATTTAGTAACTTTAGTAACTGAATATGACAAGTTACATTTTCATGCTACAAATGTAAAATATTTTGAAATGTTCGGTTTTTAATGCGTAGTATTTAAAAAATTATACCTGAAGCTGAAGAATTTGTTGACATTTCGAATGCTTTAGTATGCAAATGCTAATACCGAACACAGGAATACCTTCTTGTACTTAGTCGATAATAAATAATATTTGATGGATCCTATTTCGGTGATGACAGCTTTTTCCAATAATCTTTAATCCTTTAACAACTAGAAGCTCTCTGAGCAGGTACGCGGATTACTGGGAAGTACATTTATAACGCCTGTGCGCAGATTGGGGGTGTCTAATTCAGACGAAAATACATTCACTGTCTCTATATTTCAATAATAACGAAAAATAAAATAGAATCCTGGGAAAATCCCAAAAACATCGTTGAACCAGCGCCTCTAAGTTCTCAGCCTGTTCCTTCCCCCACGTATAGAATATTTGCTAATAAACAATTGCTTATAAATGTGTGTTTCTGTTGATATTAAGTTGGTAGAAATTGCATGTACATTAGTAGCATCTCATAAAAAAAAGTAACTTAAAAAATAACGAGTTACTTTATGGTAACTTAGTAACTTATTCAAGTTACTTTTATAATTCTGTAACTTAGTAACTTACTCAGTTACTTTTTTGCCGAGTAACTGACTAACTTACTTAGTTAGTTAGTTAGAGTAACTTACCCAACACTGGGTCTGCCGCATCAAGAATACTGCAAAATAAATCAATCAAAAACATAAAGGTAAAAACAAAATTATTGGGCACTGATGCATAGAAAGGTTAACGGATATCTCAGTTTCCAGTTTTTGAATAATACTCGTAGCAATTGAAGGTCAGTAACGGTGTTTTGCACTACATGCAAAATGGAAAACTTAGCAAATCGAAAATTGTAATCAGTAGAGGTTATTATTCAAATAATAATTTGCGGCATCGTAGAAAGGGATTCTTCGCAAGTTGTGGATGACACTGGGAGAATAACAGCAGGTTGGAGAAGGTTATGTAACCTAGGATACCTTTCAATAGGATGTTTATGAAAGTTTATGAAGTTAAGGTCCTCATTTTGAAAAATATTTATAGTTCCTAGCATCTTATCCTTGAAAGAAATTTTATTAATAAGTTTATTTACGCAGTATTTTAGCGTTGAAATTAACTAAAGATTGAAACATTTCTAGACTCTCTTAGAAAATTAGGTTTAGGCCAAATAGATTTTACATGTGAACCATTGCGAAAATAATAGAAATAATGTTTATAAATTCCCTAAACTACTTAAAATGAGATATCAAAATATTTAGAAAAACAGAACTTTAGTTACTTTATAACGTATACCGTATAAAAATTAACAAAAGGATCATTATTTTGGTATGGTATAAATAAATCATTTTGTGAATCTGACATCAAAAGTTTTGCAACTAAAATAATAGCTGCAATATGGTTATAATTTGAATTGTTGTATGCATATTTAAAATTGTGTGGTAAGAAGTCGTTGAAATTGTACAAATGTGTTAAATATTAATTGGTATGTTTTAATATATAGAAATAAAAATGATTAAATCAATAGTCTGTTGTTATATTCGGATTCAATAGCAGCCAGCTTCTTGTTTAAAAATATAGCTAAACAAATTGTAATTAATATTAAAATAAGCTAAGACGAGTTCTTAGTTAGATGTGGCATTACTTTTGCTTTTAATATTTGTAAATATCCAAAAAGTAAGCATCAGTTAAGAAGCAGAATCAAATGAGCCTTAAAAGTGGTAGTACAAATGGCAAACCTGCTACTATTCGACTTTGTTTAGAACAACAACGAAAAATGTAATGTAATAAAATCAAAATAAGGACAATCGCATATACCGATTGGCGGACATACGATATAAAAAAAAATTTGGATCCATGCATTTTGACGTTTTTAATAAATTATAAACCAAAATTGATATGAATGTCTATAAAATGGACAAACTATTAAATCCATCATATTAAAAGTTTTAAGAAAAAATTGATATCGTTCCTATAAACTATCGAAAACCCAACAAATTCACCCAAATGACCAAATTAGACTAATGGAATTTTGTGAGAACATAATGGAAAAATCGAACAATGACATGAATTTCCTGAGCAAAAATCTATTTACCGACGAATGCAAGTTTCTAATACATGGTCGACACAATCCATCAGTCTGTCGTGTCTGGTCGCGAAATAATCCTCAAACGCATTACAGGTATCGTTCTCAATATCCACAAAAGTTGAATGTGTAGAGTGGAATATTGGGTGAGAACATTATTGGGCCGTTTTTTACCGAGGAGCACATAAATGGTCCAAAATATCTTGACATGCTGCAAAACGAAATCGTTCCTGCTTTGCGTCAAGTGCCAGGGATCCGACTGGATGAAATATGGTTCGAACAAGATGGTTGCCCTGCCTACAATACGCTAGCCGTACGGGAATACTTAGCAAACACATTCCATAACCGTGTAATTGGAACCGTAAGCACAATTACTTGGCCGCCTAGATCTCCAGACTGTACACCACTTCAAGATTTCTTTGTGCGGCCTTACAGTAAGTCGAAAATACTGGACGAACTGCGAATGAAAATTCAGGATGCATTTGCAACTATTACCCCACAAATGCTTGCTAATGTGAGAACGGGAATTTACAATCGCTTGGGCTACTGCTTGGCAGAGGGAAGCGGGGCAATTTACAATTAATTCGAACATTTATTGTAAATAATATCTTGCTTCGGTTAAGTTCTTGGAAGTGCTAGTGATTATTTAGTTGACTTTAACTTAAAAATGTTGTTTCCTTTGTCAATTATTAATTTATTTTAGTTTGTTCGCTTGTTTTCGTTACTTCTTTATTAATTTTTGGAAAGCTATTGTAATAGATATTCCAAATGCAAAATGAAAAATACTTTAATGCTTGCGTGCTGTTAAATTGAATTATATCCACGATAAATTTGATTTTAATTCTGGTGTCTTGAATACTTTAAATTTTGAAGCACAAAGTCATTTACTGATTTTAAATATTAAAACGAACTCATATCTAGAGTCTTTGGACATGCAAACAATCATGATTTCGTTGTTAATAAAAAGATCCTACATTTATCAAGGTGCATCGCGTGAACGTTAAATTGTTTTCGCATGTGCTATGTTCGCATTTGAAACCGCCAAACGGTATATAAAGAATACGAAAGAACAGGCAACTATAGTTTTTAAATGTTTTAAAAGTATCGTTTTTGTATTTGGAAAAGTTCATGGATCAGTGGATCTGAATACTTCATTATCGTTTGGTATATTTCTTCAAATTTTGATGATTTTATAAATAATTTCATGTTCAATCTAGTATAAATAAAACACAGTTAAGTTTTTATTTTTCTGTATTTGGTGTAAATTGCATATTTTAACATTTTCAGCTTTACCTATACCTACGTCTAAACACAATTCTAATTTTTCCCAAAGACGAATATGTAAAAAAAAAGAAAATAGTGCACGAAAAATTGCTGGAAACAGTTACACTTATATATTTATAGTATTTGAAAATTTGTAGCATAAAGTTGCTGAAGCTTTACTGTTCTCATAACTATTTGTTATATGTTTTAACATACAGAAACAAAAGTGTATTGTACGTAAATAGTTTGTAGTTGTATTATTACGATTTAATAGCAGATAGCTGTCTGTTTGTATACCTATATAAACTATAGTTAACATTATAATAAAAACTAAAGGTTTCAGAATTAGGCGTATCACTATTTTAGGATGGTTACGTCTTTTGCCAACGTACTGTACCTACTTTTACTAAATGCTATTTACGCAAAACTATTGATATGCTTCTGTAAAAATCATAACAGTAATAATGCAATTAATATACAATTAAAATAAATCCCAGACAAGAATGATGCTTAAAAGGTGATACAACTAGTGCTCCATTATATACAGTCATGCATTAAGTGCAATACAATTACATCCACATAACGATAAAACGAATTAGATGTAACAAGGAGGGAGGGCGCAGGATGCCGTGGCGCTACGTGCAGGAGTTCCGGAATCACTATTAGGACTTTCTAGAGCAGATTCCTGTTTGCGACGCGCCAGTTCGACGTTGGCTTCCTGGATGGCCTCCCAGAGTTTCGCTTCCGACATTATTTGCCTGGATAAATCCTCCACCGCTGGTTCTGCACTCAGTTCCAATAAGCTTCCGATTGATTCTTCTACGGGTTCGCCACGACTTGTTAGAGCTGGCAAATTTGAACGTTTGCGTCCGCAACCTGAAAAGAATAGGTTTGAAATAGTTTCTGCAAAAAGGCTGTCAATTAGAAACACTTATTACAGAGAAAATATTAAATGAAAATGCATTAAACGTTCTTGAAACTAATTTATGACTAAAGGATTATTAAGTTTACAATGCTGTAATAATTGCATAATTAATAAATAAAAAGTTATTGGAGAGAAGGTTGGTGTATTTGATTACAAATAGGACAATTTAAAAATACTTTTTAAAAATGCTGCAGCTACTCGTACTACTAATTGTATAATAATAATAATAATAATAATAATTGCCTTTTATTGGAATGACAAAGTATGTATTACATATATCCATACCACTTTTTTATTTATATGAACTACCAGTTGCAAAATAAAGGTTGCATGTTCATTCCAAAGGGGCGAAGTTCAGATAACTACTACTGTATGACTAGCAAAGATCTGCTCTTTCACTTAACCCCTTCTTCATTATTTTTTAGATATAGTATGGCACTATAGCTCAATTACTATTAAGCATAGTTCTAGATTCATGTTTAGAACTAATACATTAACAGAAACAGAGCAAAAGGAATAAAACATCAATAAATTTATAAGTAAAGTGGGTAATTAATTTGTGTTAGTTTGATTTTGATTTGCAAGTAAGATTTGTTGGTATTGTAATTTAAACTTATTTGGAGACAGTCTTTTTAAATATTCTTGCTATATTATATGTAAAGGATTTTTCATATAAAGCAGTTTTATGAAACGGAGGTGTTATCATATACTTATTACGTACATTAATATTATGAATATCCGATTTGAACTGTATCTTCTTGTAAAGATAAACTGGTGTTTTAGTAGTAATAATTTTATGATATAAACTCGCGGAATGCAATAACCTTCTGTTTGACATATGCAACCAACTAATATCAGATAATTTGTGAGAGATGTGTTCATATCTTGATATACCAAAAATTAAGCGTAAACAAGAGTTTTGCATGCGCCGAATTCTCTTAATGTCAACACTATCCAGGCAAGGTCCGTACACTATATCGCAGTAATTGAAATGAGACAGAACCAGGGACTCGCATAGCACAGTTTTAATTTTTTGGTTTAAGGAAAATCTGTTTTGATATACAGTGCTTTCGTAAAGTAGTGAATAAATTCAATAAAACATTTTAGAAGGGTTTTCACAGAAAATCCTCGGACACGTCAACCTTATTTTTTATGAGTGCATCTTTCCTGATAATTGTCATTTTTCGATCGTCTTTTGTTTTCGCACTATGACGTCATCGACAATTTTTTTAAATGGCACCCCATACTTTTGTTCACAGATTTGGATACTGCACATTTTTCTGCGCACGACATTGTCAAAAACGCATGACCTTGACCTTCAGTTAATTTAACCATTTTTTACAAAATGACAAAGCAACTAGTCAATAAACACTTCAAATACACTTCTTTTGACAAACAAAAGATAAGAAACGCATTCCTTCAAGAAATAATTCTAAACAACTGTCAAAACCGTCTTTTTTAAATTATTATTGGTCTACGCTAATCACTTTATCATACATTTTTGAAACTTTGGGACTGATTATTTCGAAAACTTTTCCCTTCGAGGTCATATGTTTTTGACAAAGTCGTACGCAGAAAAATGTGCTGTACCCAAATTCGTGAACAAAAGTATGCGGTGCCATTTAAAAAAATTGTCGATGACGTCATAGCGCGAAAACAAAAGACGATCGAAAAATGACAATTATCAGGAAAGATGCATTCATAAAAAATAAGGTTGAAGTGTTCGAGGATTTTCTGTGGAAACCCTTCTAAAATGTTTTATCGAATTTATCCACTACTTTACGAAAGCACTGTATATGACTACTAGAAACATCATTACTTTTGTCGCTTATTGTACTCCAACAGTAAATATCCTGTTTCGATTAGTGTTGTACAAGAAATATAGAAAATGATCAAAACTAATATAGGCAACCAAAACTCCATCCAAGTAAAATATAACTTAAATACCATAATAGCCTAGAAAAGTCGTAGAAGCCAGATTACGGCATGTTTAAACCGCGGTAGAGTAGTGGCCGCGGCGCTTGGCTTCGCAGTTGTTCTACCAAAGTCACTCAATTACGAATCCTGAACACTGCACTTTCCTAGGGTGTTTGTGGTGTCTGGGGCATGGGAATTTTCAAAAAAAAAACTGTGTTTAAGGGTATGTAACATATCTAGTTACTGCCTACAAGCTTGTTCAGAGATTTACTTTACTATAACATCTACAACATACCTTTAGCAACCAGACAATGAAATCGCTTAAAATGCGCACATTTACAACTTTATCTCGCTCTAAAGCCGGAAATTCTCCAATTGCATTCAGTGCCGAGTTTAATGTTTGTTCTGCACTTCAGAAATTGATTTATAAAACTTCAACCTACGCAAAGAAAAACAAAATAATTGAATTTTCATTGCAGCGTTTTAATATTAAATTTTTATACTATCCGGAGTTTAATTCCTCGTCCGGTAGTAACGTGCAGCATCAGCAAGTGTTGTAAAGCGCGGTTCCAACCCCCGGGGAAATGGCAGCGGTTCGAAACAAGCTGGAAACTTTTTGTTGTTCGAATTAATACCCGCCCTGTTCAGGTGCAAAGTTTATAGGAATTATCCAGCGAATTTGTCACAATCAGCAGGTAATTGGCTCCCACCTCGTTTCTTTGGGAATTATAGGCCTTTAGAACAATTTATGGAAGGGTAATGGAGCTTTAGGCGCAAGATTAACCTTTTTGCATTCATTAAATGCTTCCGGAATTTACACTTCTGTGAAAGAAGATGGAAATGTTATTTAACTGCGATAAAATTAGTCAGTTTAACGCGTTGAAGTTAATAACACAGTGAGCTGCTAATGCCAACGCTCCATCTTTAAGATCTCAAAACATGAAATATAGATTTGTTTGAACAAAAAAGGAACGCATATCTGTTACATCAATTTGTCGTGCTTGATGCTTCTTTCGAATCAATACATAACTACTTGATATTAACATGTAACTAATACTAGTCGTTTTCTTCACAAAAGTACAATTTATTTATAGTTTTAAGATGTTGTCCAAATTGATATTCCTTAATTAATGGGACATCTGGCCAATTTTAATGGTATTGTCACGAAGTGAACTTATTCTTGGCCGTGAACATATCTATTTCCAACAAAAAAAAATTATCAAACGAACTCTTCCAATTCTATAACTGATTTATCACTACTCACAGATCAATAATTTTAAATTCAAATATTATGAACTAACCTCTACGTAGTATGCATCTAAAACAGAGGTCGGTCATAACTTTAGCTTAGGTTTACAAGGTGTCCGTATTTATAGGGCCCCGGATTAGCTTAGAAGGATAGGAACGTGCCTTATCGCACTTGGTATAAAATATATTCAGCTGAATATACAATATACTACATGGTGCAGAATACTATACAAATGACTGAGTGTTTGATTCACTTATTAAGTCTTCCTTCATTTTTTGACAATATCAGCAAGACTAGTTGTTCCTATATATAATTGTAGAAATGTTGTAAGGTGAATGCCAGGTCGATTCCGAGCTTGTTGACCGAGGAACACAAGTTAAAGCGTTTGCAATTGCTTCTTCTTTACTGCAGCTATATGAGAGAAATCATAAATTTTTGGACTCAGTTGTAACAACTGATGAAACCTGCGAATATTATTTTTCTCCTGCTCAAAAAGTGCAAGTTTGTATGTCACGCCACACCTCCAAAGACAAAGAAGACGAAAACTATATTTTCAGCTGGTAAAGCGATGGCTACATTTTTTTGGGGATTCTGAAGGAATACTCCTTGTTGATTTCCTCACAGAACGACCCTACAATGAATGCAGACTATTACTATTATTATATAATATTATATTATTAACAAATGGAAGAGACGACAAAGTTCTATTTGGTTTCACGAAGAAAATGCTCGCCCTCTCACCGCTGCAAGGATAATTGAAACTATAAACAAACTTTAGTGTGACCTTCCTCCGCGTGCAGCATACAATCCTGATCTTGCTCCCTCCGGTTGTTATTGGTTTTTCCTACTAAAAAATTTTCATCCGGAAAACAATTTCAGTTAAATAATGACGTCAGCGAAGCTGTTCAAGTTTCGTTTATGTTTATTATGAAAGAGAAAAATTGTGTAAGAACTAATGTTTGCAATTCCCTGACAAAATTATCAATTTAATTGTTATACTTTTTTATATTAATTAATTAATTTTTTCTGAGCTTCAAATACGAAACACCAACGCGAAGCAAAAGTCTGTTATAGGTTGTAAATCAAAATAATTAGAAACGTTTAAAAATGAGCTAGCAAATTAATCTAATTTTGAAATTCAATTAAAATTAATTATCTTCGCGCTTGTTTACCACTTTAGATAATAATAAGAGTTAACCGTGAGAGAGCTAACAAGTTTTTTACTTTAATTAGTTCTAAAGGGACTACTACCGTCAAGGAATCTCGACTAATCCGTTTGTTAATTAATTACATAATTTTTAATTGCTAAAAAATAAGGGCTTAGTGTTACTTAATTGCTTAATTAAAAGCGATTTTCATATTCGCATTAATCAAAGAATTCAGAATTTAATAAAAGTAAAATAAAATTCATGTTTTCAAGCGTATGATAATGAGCTTTAATTATCACAATAATCGAGAGTAACAATAAAAATATTAGACAAATATATTTTCCATTTTACAGAATGTTGATATTTTTTTAGCAAAATCGCCACTAGAGTTCTACAACCACAGATGACCTATGAAAAAATTGCTTGTAAAAATAAACATAACCTAACAGTATTTGAGAAACGGTAAATTAAAATAAACGGAATTTTATAAATAAATGTATGTAGTTACATATGTAATGATATTTTTTTAGCAAAAAAGTTCTTCAACCATAGATGACCTATGAAAAAAATTGCTTGTAAAAATAAACATAACCTAACAGTATTTGAGAAACGGTAAATTAAAATAAACGGAATTTTATAAATAAATGTATGTAGTTACATATGTATTGGACTTATTATTAATTATCATTATATTTGTTACAATTCAATAAACGTTATTTATGAAAAGTCGGCGCAAATGCATATGACGCTATTAAAACATCGATGACGTATTTCCGGTATAAGAAAAGCTCCTGCAAGATCTGTAACGTTCTCTGATTTCCCTCAAATTGTTGAATTTGTATTAGTTAAATTGGTTTCACTACCGCCAATTCGTACATTTTCCACTACTCTAAATAATAAAAGAGTATAGTCATATGGTGTTCTAAGAAAATAAGGTAAGGCCAAGTTGTTTAGGTTAAATTATCGTCTACCATTTTCTGATAGTTAAACGTCTGCGCGCCAGAATCAACAATATAGTTGGGTATACCGTGTGGTTTCCTTCTTCTCTCCCACTAGCTTTGTATCACCCATTTTCGCTTTTGTCGTTTGAAACACCCAGTCTTGTGTTGTTTCGATTGCACATTTAGTATGATCTTTCGTTAAAATGTTCAACATATAGTTCTGTCGATATTTGCTGCCATGTTCCTATAAAGTGTCCTGCAACTTAGCGGTCCCATACGTATGTCGTTAAGCAACCTGGTGGAAAGCAGTGACGTCAGCTTAGCCGTCTCCTTCCTTCGTTCTACTATTCTTGATCTTAGGGGCCGTCGACCATGCATAAGTCAACCTATCAAAACAATTACCTTAACCATTGCCCTACAAATACACCAAAAGATGTTGTATTAACACAACATTACTTGAATTTATGATGATTTTTTTTAAATATCTTTGGTTAATTGTTTAACTACAAATCTAGTTTGGCAACTTTGTGGTGGCCGTGAATGCACAGTTCCCCTTCCAATCCAATTTCCTCCAAATATATTATTTAAGTCATTTCTAACAATCCAACTGTAGTGAGCAAGATAGCCATCACCTAGATACGTTAGGTTTTGTCAACCACTTTTAAGGGGGACAACTTAGCTGGCTCACCTGTACATGAAATATTACCTGAGCAGCTTGATTGCATAATTTTGCCGGACCCTGTATACGCAATATGCAAATAATCCTAGTCTCTTAAGATGCAAAACTTAAATATTGAGTTTAAAGTTTTAATAAGATTGGTAATCTCAGCAGTACACTCCGCTTAATACGTTGTTTTTCATTTCCTTCTAGTTTCTAAATTAAGTCGTTTTAAAATTCTAATTCTGGAATTAATGAAGTTGGAACAGAAGCCATAATTAACAGCTGCTTTTGAACTAAAATTAAATTAACAGATAAAGGATATCTACGTAACAGTTGCTTACCGATATTAATATTTTTAGAATTCAACATGCAAAGATGACAATAGTAGTTGAATAAATGTTTGGGTGGTAACCAGTAAGACTGACTGTTATAACGATTTCTTTTCTCTTGCTTTTTCGCATCGGGCATTACTTAGTGTATAAAACATAAAGATTGACCTTGAGACAGCATATTTCAAGGTCAAGGTTATTGCAGCTTCACATCCCAAAAACGCAATCTATTACAATGACAGTTACAATAACTTTTACTTGGAGGTAATTATAGTTTTCTCGTATGACTTTGAAAATGCATTATTCAAAGTTATTTTAATTAATCTGCAACTTCATATGGCACAAGCATTAGGTATTACTGGTCTTCTATTTGAACGAAGTACTAAAACCATTGCATAGCAACTCCTCCTATTGCCTTTAGTGCTATGAATTCCTCTTTGTCGCCTATTTCTATTGCTTTCAGGTGCAGTGTTTGAGATTTCAGAATATTGTCTCGCTATCAGGAGTGCTATTGTTTAGTTGCAAAGTACGTCTCGCCCGCTTGAATGCATTTCCTTCCTCTCAGATGTACGTAATGCTCGACTGTATGCGGAAATAAGAAAATATTCACAATGCACTGCTTCATTTGTGAGAAGTTTGTAAATTTAAATGCTTGAAATGTTTCCTTGTACGCTGTTTGCTTATCTGAGGATATTTTTAGAAATAGAACCCACATTTTTAATTTCTGCGGTGCAAGATCTTCGAAGATAATTAAGTTTATTTGAGTTTTAGATTCATTTAACAAAAAGTTTGCTAATTGGTACAAAACACAGAGGGAATTAAAATCTATTGGTTTGTTTTGCCGGGAAAAGGTGTTACGTTTTATACCACTTCGCAAACTTCAACACTTTTCCAATATTTCCTGGAATTACTTAGCGAAAAATACCGCGTTCAATTATAGTTGAAAATTACTTCGAAGTAATCTTCTGTAAAGTCTTAAGTTTGTGTATCTATAAATATTACAGAATTTTTTGTTAGCACTCAACTGATGGCGCCTTTTACCCTGAACGTTAGCATTGCAAAATGCAAATTTTCACTGTGTCTTTAACAAAAAAAAGCTCTTTTAAGTATGCAAAACAATTATTATACTACATTATTTCTATCAGTATTTGTGCCGAGCAAATTTGAAGCACAAATTTATGTTAAGATTAATTTAAAGCCGGCACAACATTCAGTGTCATCATCAAATCTTTATTTCCCGGCTGCCGCTGCAAGAGACACCGCCAGCACTTGAACTTATCACATGCATAATTATATTATATCTAATATTAGCTCAAGTCTAATATAACATTCTTGGTCAAAACGCAGAGATCACAAACTAAGAATAAATAAATTTTAACAATATAGTAGGGCTTCATAAATCTATCTTCCCAGTTGGGAAAAGTACATTGCACGAATATGTATTATGCAAAATAGTATTGGCAGTGTTATATTTCACACAACCTCAACGAAATTGCTTTGGATGGTTTTAGACGCTAATCTATATACTGTCTGGATATTCTATTAAAACATTTGAAAAATTCTATATATAAAAGTATATATATATATATATGGGGTGTCCCTAACTACACCTTCCTAAGGTCAAATGGGACCTATTAAACCAAACATACCTTAGTAAAAAAGTCCTTCCTTTTTTTTGGTGTCTTAAAAACAATATTTCATTGCGTATATTTCCGAAACAAAATGGGGGATCGAACTGAAAATTATTATACATCTACTTCAGGGGAAGCTGAGTATTCTCTGCATCAAATGTAGAGGGCGCTGTCGGGTGATTTTTTCAAATGTTCATCTTAATTTTTTTATTATTAACATTTTTCTTCTTATGGGTAAAGTTTATGAAGCTGAAGGTATTTTTACATAAATATGTATATTGTTTCATGTTAATAATGCATTTGTTACATATTTTCAAATTGCTATCTGTCAATTTGACAATAACAGTGTATTGTTGTTCTGCCGAGTTATTATCGAATTTATTAAGTAGTCGTTGTGTTCTTAAAGTTTCTGTGTATTCGCATTTAGGATACACCAAATCAGCCGACAGCGCCCTCTACAATATTCGGTAATATTTTTTGAGAATGCTCGGCTTTCCCTGAAGCGAGTGTGTACCAATTTTCAGCTTAATCCGCCATTTTATTTCTGCAACATGTTAAATATATTTTTTCTTTTTTAATCCGTCATAACATACTAAGTTTTGTTTGGTTTAATCGGTTCCATTTAACCTCAGGGAGCTGTAGATAAACTGTGTCCCTTTACTTTCAGGACACCCAGTATAAGGCCTGTTCCAAAAACTATGTTAAATTTTATACCTCCCTCAACTGCTAAGTTGTTCTCCTCTTAAAACCGGTTGACGCAACCCGACACGCCGTATTACAGTAACTGAGATAATATATAAACTGATTATAGTTGCTTCTATCAAGTTGCTCTATCACTGTAATAATAAACAATTTTATTAATATTAATTGTGTTAGTATTTAACAGGAGAGGCATCTACTGGTGAAACCGTACTGTAGTTCAATCTAAACAAGTGAAAAACAACAAAAAATAAATACAAAAGTTTTATTTAATCTTGAAAAACTTCAAAATTACCTTCATCCACTTAGAGTCATTTTCTAATTCGTTTTACAAAGAGTCTTGCGACTCCAGCAATCCTGTCAGAAATAATTAATGTACACGCAGCGGTATTGCATTTTGTAAACCATACTCATGTACTACTGGAGTTTCTTTAATTATATCCTAAAGAAAACATTCTAGTGTAGGGATGACGCAACTTCTTGGTGGCTATGGATACACAGCTTCTCATCCAATCCAATTTCTTCCAAATACATGTGGTAAGCAGGAGAACCATCATGTTGGTATCACAGTTTCTGTCGTACAATGAGTTCTAGTTCCAACAAGCATCGTAAAGTGTTTGGTAGGTACTCCGAGTATGATTTTCATGAAATTGTATGGTACCAAGAAGAAGCTGATTCTGAAAGGTGTTGCAAAATTAAGATCCTCTCTGGAGGTCATTTTCATGCAGTTCCTGCACAAAAGTAACGTGGTAGGGATACAATACATATGCATCTGAAGTGCTATTACTACTCACATGTGTGCTTAGATCTCTTTTACTTACATTGGGACTCCCAATTACTGCTTGTAACACCATTAGTTCTAATCATTCTGGGCCTACACCTTCTGGAATTAACAAATTTACCTTCGTTTCTTGGCGTATAAGTGTTTGTCAGGCGGTGATTTCCCAGTTGGTTAGCGCCTGATATATATTGCGGGCTGCAGCTGCAGCTTCGCGACATCTGCCAAAAACAACAAGCAACAAGCAACAATGATTTGACAACTATAAGTATTGTCACAACCAACCTTTGTTTATATGTATTGGTACAACCTGGATATGTCAAACATTTCAATAACCTTTTTCTAAATCTCAGAATATAGCGCAATGAGTATTGATTTAAATTCGCACGTAAAGAGGGAATTATGCGACACATGCCGGAAGGCAACTTCGTCTTTTAGACATTGCAGGTTGCACTGTGTACATAAAAAGTATTGATCAAATCTGTTTTGGTAATTCTGCATTCTGAGATATTGCTGCAGCTTGCACAGTTGCTAGGGAATTATAGATTAGGTAAATACAAAGTGAAAACTAGCTTAAATAAAAGCCCATGTGACACTGAAAGTTCAAGCTGAGTCTTGTCTAGTTGAGCATCCGGTCAAGCACCTCTCCAGGAAACTTCCTGCCTTAGTTGGGTCTACAGAATGGGTCGATATTCCATCATCAAAGTCGTCAATCAAGACTATGTAAGGTTGTATGTATAAATAAAATATTTAACTTTGTTAAAGAATGTATATTGAAGCTTTGCTACCTTGAATCCGAAAAGTAACTACTACGAACATTGTTAAATAATATTATATAGATTAACATTATTTAACAATTTGTATCAGAAAGCAAAATTCAGAAAATGATTAGTGGACATATTTGAAACGTATATCAAGTAAGAGCCTGTTACGGGACAATCTAGCTTAGGGGGACTTCGTCAAAATCGCTTACGGGAGGAAATCTTCCTAGTTGTGTACAGGGTAAGTCAAAATAAGTGGGCGCCGCCTTCCAAATCCAGCTGATTGAAGGTCCTCGTGGAAGGCCGAGAAGCCAACAGCTTACGGGAATGGAACCTACCTTTACTGTGCCTCCTCCTATATATTTGGAGCTTGCAAAATTTTTACACAGACAAATACAGAGTACACAAAAATAATAGAGGCAGTAAATTTTAAAACACATATAATGAAATTATTGAAATGGCGATACAAAAAGAAAAGACAGGAAATGGCATTTTTATGAGTTTACAAATAATATTTGAACGTTCCAGAAAACACAACTCACCGCCGTTGACGCACAATATTTAGGATATTCAATGAATCTGTGTGGCCAATGGCGTAGAGTTTACAGGAAAAATACAGTATTAATATCTTTTACAATTAAACAATTGGCGACTGAAGATCGCTTTTAGGTTGCGTAAAACAAGTTCAATATCGTGGAATTTTGCAAGTTTGCGCGAGAAAAAAAGGTTCTGCACACTGCACAAAAAACTGGTTCTTTACCTTGAACTTCGGTAGAGGCAGGCACAATTCCGGGAGGGTTGATTTCCAAATGCAGGAGAATACGTTGATTTCAACAGGCTGTTAACGTTGAACGAAAGACAGGACTCTCCGAACGATGGCATAACAAAATATTAGCCGCAAAGGAACGGGAGCTGGCCTTCGAAATTAATCCGCCCAACGGCGATCGGTCAATTCATCAAGAATTGCCTTTACCGGGGTTGAATCCAGTGCTTCCTTTTTAAATCTGGCAGTAGTCGATGGTCTGTTTATTATCCCTTGGTGAAACAGCGAGACGGAACACACATCACGGATACCCCTCGAAAAAAAACCTAAAAGCCGCCCCTGCAGCACTTAACGTAATTACGGTCCCCGATTGATGGAGTTTTCAAGCATTGACTGCTTGAAAACGACCCCTCATTCCGCCAAAAAGGTTGCACCATATTTCGACATGTGATGAAATGTTCTAGAATAAGGGACACGTGAGTTCTCGGAAGTGCTTGAGGTCACGCGCGAGAGAAACAAGAGTCGGCCATTTTGACACAAAAGAAACTGTCAACGTAACTTAAACTTCGAAAGACAAAACAAATAGCGAAATGGTAACCCAAAATAAGACTGCAATTAAAATAACGTTATTAATTCTTACGAAGCGGCAAGCAAATTAAGAAATTAATTCATATAAAGCGGCACATTTTAAAATGAACATAACAAGTCCATATAATAGTGATAGTTCAACCTGAGTCTTGGCTAGTTGAGCATTCGGTCAAGTACCTCTCCAGAAAACTTTCTGCCTTAGTTGGGTCTACAGAATTAGTCTGTATTCCATAATCAAAGTCGTCAATCAAAACTATGTAAGGTTGTCGGTATAAATAAAATATTTAACTTTGTTAAAGAATGTATATTGAAGCTTTGCTAGCTTGAATCCGAAAAGTAACTAGCACGAACATTGTTAAATAATATTATATAAATAATTATCATTATTTAACAATTTGTATCAAAAAGTTAAAATTCACAAAGTGATTAGTCGACATATTGGAAATGTAGATTGAGTAAAAGCCCATATGATGCTGATAGTTCAAACTGTGTCTTGTCTAATTGAGCAATCGATCGAGAAATCTTCAGGAAATTTTCTGTTGTATTTAGGCCTCTCGCGTGGGTCGATAACTCTCACTATTCAGATTTTTTTCTGTAACTTTGCTAAATGATATAACATGTCGTGGCTTTGTGACCTTTCCACCGTAACATAATTATTAGAAAATAGTTAAAATAGTAAATATATCTTATCCTATATATTACCTAGGCTTCGATGCGGACGGTCGGGAGTTCAAATTCCCGACTCGATGCATGGTGGGCGGCCTACTAAGTCGCTTTAAATAATTTGCTACCTGCGTTCGTATAAACAAGAGGTCATCATGCGGTAGGCTACTGCGTGATACCCACCACATCACCACGTGTCTTGCATTTGGTACGCGACAATCGGGTGTGAGAGCAAGAATACAAATCGCCGACCTTCCATCTTGCAGGCCAAACTCCTTCATGGGGTGTAGATCCTCACCACAATATTACAAGATTTTACTCAATTTTGTAAGAACACATCACAGCATGTACAATGGCTGCATTGAAGTTGTTTTCAGCATGTTAATGTAAAAAATTGTGCTAGGGAGATAATACCGAAACAGCCCTTTGTTCTGTCTCTGCGAGTTTCGCTACGTTATTATGCAGGAAACCAGCCTTGCTTCCCTACTTTATAAATTAAATTTATGCAACTGGTGATGCATATCAGCAACAATAGGGAAGCAGACTGGCGCGGGGGTACGCTCGGCTGCTTTGTTATTATCTCCTGCTGTTAATAATGCTTTGAACATGCTTTAAAAGGTTTTTAGCACTATACACAATGATGCTTTTATTAACATGGTGCTATATAGCAACTATTTTATTTCTTGCAGCAAGTGCCGTGTGTTCATTTAATTTTTCAATTACACCTAACCGCAACAAACCAAATCGATATCAAATAGCGAAAATTACATGAATTAAAACGAGAGTAGAACAGTAGACATTTCTGATTGCCGTTTTAAATAATCCATTCGCTTCGCTACTTTACCATATATACAGCCGCTGATATTTCGAATTTTCCTATCTATTATAATAAATATTTAATAAAGTCCTTTAGACGAATCAGGTAACGCACGTCATCGGTCACATTATTGACGATCGTCATTACTAAATACTACAAACAGGCATATTGTTATTTAACTTTTATAACATTTGACAACCAAATATAATCAAAAAGCCTATAGTTTTGAAAAATAATAAAGAAATCGGGCTATATTCCATAACATAATTCTTGAAAAGTTGGTAACTGTTTGGACACATTTATATTCTACTTGAATAAAGTGTTAACATACCCGTTTGCGATTCGTCAGTCGAGTTGATACATTACAAAAATAGGGTTATAAAACTTTTAAATCGTTTAATTCTTCATGGAAACGTACAAAGTCGTGACATCATGCAATATGTAACATACATACATAACGCATATTATCTGGTAGTCATAAGGACTACCTAAGGACTAAGTTTTAACATATTTTATGCTAGTTTTAAGTCCCTAACCTGTGCCATATTGTGCCATACATTTTTTTAAATTACTGTTTCGGAATGACGCAAAATATGTAAAAAAGTTGAGTGTATGTTATTAAATCATATTGTTTACTACGGTTTTTTAAATAATAAAACAAAATCAGAATTCATTAAAGCAAAAGCAAAGATTTAAGGGCACGTATACCAATGAAATAAAATTTACCAGAGAAAGGCGTCAGAAGCATATTTATACAAAATTGCAACTGGCAATAAATTTATGTTCAAGTTCCTGACTAACTCCCAAATGAAATATTATTTCAATATATTATACCTAGGCGGCAGCACATTTCATTACAGTTCAAAGTGCGTAGTCTAACTCAAGCCATATACGGACTTTGTTATTGGGAAACGTCAGCGAATGTAGATGGCGTAATTAAATTTATAAATGGACGGCGTAAACGGGATAAAGTTCACCAGTGGATGTGTGTTTATATGAGGCAGGTGTTATTTTAGTGTTAAAAATGTCAATAAGTTTAACTGAAATTTTTCAGTATATTGGCGTAGTCAAACAACCGTTAAAAGAAGGAGAACAGGTGCTAAAAGCACAATCACAGTGTGATTTTAAATGGAACAAAAGAGCACGCTATTGTGGCGTTGTGAATGCAATCATTGAACCCTAGAATTAGAAAATAAATTAAAGGGCGAAAAATTTTTAGCTTTTACATTTTAGTGTATTATATTTATTAGCGTATTTGCAGCTGCACATTACAGAGTTGTACCGCTGTTTTGCACTGCTAGGTGTAGATGGCGCTAAAGAAAATGGTGTTTCTTAATGTCCAAGGCGTAGGTGTTTTCTTTACATATTGAGAATTGATTAGAATGTACCTTCTTCTTAGAATAAAATTGTATGTAATTTTTATCTACATACATTTTTAGTTTTATAATATACATATTTATAAATGCAATGTACATTACCTATATTTTTCATTACTAACTGTAGATGGCGCTTATTGTATATGTGTAAGGTATAGGTTATCCCTTCAAATACTGCGGGTATTTTTTAACATAGTTTATTTCAATGTATCATTACGTGTATTTACTACAACCTACATATATTTTAAATTCAACATTACACATCTTCAAATATACAGTTGTATATTACACAGTTCTACCACTATCTTTGCACTGCTAAGTATAAATGGCGCTGAAGGAAGTGGTCGTAAATCTCCATCGCGAATATGTTTTTTTCAAAAACTTCTACGGATACAATTACATGTATTTACAATCTTCATACATTTCTACATTTTGCATTCTCAGCTGCATATTACAGTCGTACCGCTGCTTTGCAATTCTACGTATAGATGGCGCTAAACTAAATGGTTCTTATAAATGTCCAATGCGTAGGTGTCTCCTTTAGTTACTGATAATTGATTTTAATGTAGTTCTTCCTTAGAGTAAAATTGTATCTACTTACTCTCTCTATACATTTTTAAATTTTATATTATACATATCAGCAGATACAAATACAAAACCGCTTTGTTGCATTTCTAGTTGCAAATGGCGCTTATTGTATATATCTATGGCATAGATTGTTCCAGCAAATACTCTGTTTGCTTTTAGCACAGTTTTTTCTTAATATGCCAATACTTTATTTACAATCTACATACCTTTCTAGATTTGACAGTAGAGGTATTAGCAAATATGCAGTTGTATCTTACAGAGTTCTATCCCTGTCTTTACACTACTAGGTATAGATGGCGCTGAAGAAAATTGTTGTTATAAATCCCCTAGGAAAAAAATTGCCTTCAGTTATGCTTTTAGTTTACCTTCTTTCTTAAGATACCACTGCATTTATTTACAACCTGTATCATCATCATTGACAGCCTTTCTGTCCCACTGCTGGGCATCAGCCCCTTCCCTGCCACGCGTTTCTCCTCAGCGCTAAGATAGAAACACGGCGGACCTACAGTTTAACGTCGAATCTGAACGACAGAAATTCCAGAGAAGGTTTATAGCATTAAGATCCCACGGTTGCAAGCCGGATTGGAAAATGTGTGTGATGGGTTGCAGACAAGATTTTTACAAATCTGCATAATAACGATTAGGTTTATTTGTATATGTAGTTTATGCGGTTAGAAATGCTGAAAAACACAAAGTGCAGTGACTGCTATGAAATTAGAAATCCGTTTCCGTTTATTTTACATACAGGTGAATATTTTCTCTTTGGAGACTGGTTTGGTATTGAGACGTTGTGTTCCGGTAATAGAATCATACTGTATTGGTCCAAATATACACTATATATACTAATACAATAATATGTAAATTATATAATAGACGCTTAATAGAGACCGAATGATACAAAAATAGGGATAAATGGAAAAAATATGAAATAAATAAGATTATTATGCATTCAAGAATACTACAACAGTTGTGTGTGTAAATATCATTTGATAGATAACGTCTGTATAATCTCAATCGAGGGTAGAATTTATGCCAGAACACGTTTTTGTAGCCTTATTCACTCATAGCAACATAACAGCAAAATCCTCAACCAACTTACAATCTCAAATACAAGGGTGGTTCATCATTTATTGTGTCTTATATAGAAGCAAATGACCTAGACATTGTAACAACTTTTTTTCTCAATATACACCCTGCCATCTATTGACTATAATTCACACTATCATATTTATAGACAAAGAACGCTCACACATATGGCAACGCTGCTTTCAGATGCCTGCAGGGATAATTGTTTAGTATGAACATATTTTCATACTTAATTTTGATAATTCTGAACTAATTTTTGTTTTAAAGAAAAGGACAATAATTTTTTTTAATGATCTATTAATGTCACTGGAGGCCAGATCTGACGAATATGGCGATTGTTCAAATCCATAGTTGTGGATAGCAGCCATAGAAACACAACTAATGCGAGCGGGAGCGTTGTCCTGGTGAAACAAAATGCCCCGTTTCAATTTTACTTTTTTGCTTAATAAATTTTAGTAGAGTTTTGCGTAATAGTCTCCTGTTATTGTGTGTCCGCGAGCGAAATAATCAACAAGAAGTACTCCCTCAGAATCCCAAATCACTGTTGCCATTATCTTTTGGGCCGATGAAGTCACACGGAACTTTCGTGGGGACGGGGAACCAAGTCGTTTTGACCATGGATCAAAATGATGAACCCACATGTCATGTATAGTAACAAATCTTTCTAAAACTCCATTCAAATCCGTGTCCATTAATCTCAATGTTGACACGGTTTTCTTACTTCTTAATTACTTGATATAACGGGGTAGAATCACCCAAAACTCAGGACATGTCATTATAAATTTCCTACGGTGATAAACCCTTGTTAAAAAAATATCTCATCCAAAACCTTGTCTCGAATTTTTCCATTTTAACAAAATCACCAGCATTACAGTAATATTAAATGTATAACTTTTATAAGCAACTTGGCATATATTAATGTCAATAACTGACGTTTCTAGGAAAACGATTATTTCTTTGTCGGTCAATGCCTTCTACATTCGGGACAATAATTGATGAACTATCCTTGTATAGTATCTGTAGCAATTGCAGTTTTCCAACAGTCAAATATATATCACGGATAATCCTAAGCGGATAATAAATTTTGAACTAAGTTACGAAACTCGTTTTGTCTGAAATGACAAACTTTTATTAAAATTTTGTTTAACGTACTTCAAAGCTAATAACATTAACTCGATGAATAATCGATGCCTGTTTGTTATTAAATATTATGTTCTGGAGAACACTACGACATCCGTGTTTGCGTACATCGTTTGCTGGATGTACAACAAAATATGACCCACTTTTAAATTTTTCGTAGTTTTGAAGTAAACAGAATTGTTCTATTTGGGCGGAAACTTCCGCTAAAATGCAGTAGAGTCCAAAAGGATCGCTAAAAGTTTGAAATATTTGGCCCCGTTTCTCGTAAAATGTCTTCCGACTTCCCCTTCCTGAATTCGCTGGAATGGTACAAACAAATGGCTTGAATGAGTCCATGAAGGGATTTGTATGGACTTATTAGAGCCGCTAATGTGAATTTTATTTCAGTGTCGTTTACGATCTTTTCATATCCGAAGGGCGTTCTTGCACAGTTGGAATAATATTTCAAGCAGCTCCACTTTCGGTTTTTACACTTTAAATTTCCATACTCAAATTAACGCGATCAGTATTTCACTTTCCGGGAGCACTTATTCAATGTTTGAAGCAACCTGGAGTGTGCCCTGCACTTCTGAGTTTTCCGGGAAAATAAATTTTATTATCGACGCGCATGAAATATTGCCCTAAAGTTATTATATCATTTTCAGCCATAAAGTAGCTTAACGGTCCTATTTATTGAAAATATTTTATCTTAACCTTTCATATTGGTTATAAAGTATGTGTTATCTCAAAAATAATAAAAGAAGCCCTTTATTACATCCCCTCATTTTCTAGTGGCCTCCACGTCGGCAATAAAACATCGCGCCTCGGATGCCGAAGGTAATTTTTCATTTTAATCGAGAGTTTACGGAAAGGGTTTTACTTTTGTCGGTGTTAAATTTTCCCTTTTATTTTGATTAGAGCGTATTAAGAAGTATAAGTTAGATCGTATTTATATAAATCGCCTTATTTACAACACGAATCTGAACTTAAATTTCTTGTTCTCTACTTCTTAAATCGTTAGGGCGGACCAACCTCAGTTCCTTGTAATACCATTTAATTACAACCAAATTCTAACACAAGTTTGTGCATCTGAACTGTGCCTTGATACACTTATGCAAACGCTCTAGCACATAAAAGGATTAGATCGAAATAAACATCCTTTAAATTGATATGTTTAGGGATTACAATTTGGGGACCGCGGTAGAGTAATGGCCGCGGCGCTCGGCTTCGGAGGTTCGAAACCTGAGCACTGCACTTTCCCATGGTGCTTAGTTGTAGTTGGGGCATGAAGTTTTTTAAGGGTGGATATGTTAGACCCGTTCTGTAGTACGAAATGTGCTGAACAGAATAAAGCTAGGTAGGATGGGAATCATGAAAAAATAGAGATTACAATTTAAGAATAACCAAAATAAATTCCTGTAATATTAAAGACAGCTAGAAGTATTACAAAACAGAAATCCTATTTCGCAACTGCGTAGAATTTATTATATATAAAGAATACCAGAAGTGTAGGTTATGAATACTACAAATTCTCTGAGTTTCCTTTTAAATCAGGTTGTCCATTTGATTTTTGGTTTGGGCCCACGAGGACGCTTTAAAATCAAAGAATACTTACGAAAACTCTCTGCATTTCAGCGGATATACAAAACGCAGCTCTATAAAACAGCGCTCTACAAAACTCTACTCTGCTCATAGCTTTGCAATACAAGGCATTTGCAAATTAATTTTATTTTTATTAAAGCATCTTTGCAATTGAGCGGCCCAGAAAAACGTCACTACAAAACAGCGCTTCTTCGATACAATACTTCTACAATTAATTAATTCTTTAAAACCGAAATAAGGAAATTCTTCTCCGATTTTCCCAGATTATACAGCACGGTTTTTCAGCAATAGGGCGCTATTTTGATCAACATTATTTTACATTTAAAGTATTTGACCGAGCTCTATTTTGCGATACAGTGTTTTTCAAGAGCTCAACAACAAAGCACTATTTTTAAACGCACTATTGTACAAAGCCTTGTTTTGCAAAACAGTGTTCCACAGAAGTACTGTATTGCACGCTGTCACAACTCAATTGCAAAATAGTTATAATGCTGTTATAATGTTTTGGATTCACTCTATTTTTTAGAAACCTGAACCTGAAAGTTGTTTTACAGAAGCGCTGTACTGCAGATACGTATTTTGCAAGAATCTGTTTGCAGAAACTCAATTACAGAAAATTTATATTTCCGAGCACTCATTCGAAACACACACACAGAGCGCTGTTATGCAATACAGTGTTCGTAACGTATTGTAAGGTGCGCTAGAAACGCAATTAGAAAAATTTATAATGCTTGGCGATGATTTACAATCGCTCTATTTTGCAGGAACCTGAACGTTGTTTTACAGATGCGCTGTACTGCAGATACGTATTTTGCAAGAATCTGTTTGCAGAAACTCAATTACAGAAAATTTGTATTTCCGAGCACTCGTTCGAAACACACACACAGAGCGCTGTTATGCAATACAATGTTCGTAACGTATTGTAAGGTGCGCTAGAAACGCAATTAGAAAAATTTATAATGCTTAGCGATGATTTACAATCGCTCTATTTTGCAGGAACCTGAACGTTGTTTTACAGAAGCGTTGTATTGCAGGACCATATTTTGCAAAACTCTGTTCTTCAACAGCACAAGGCTTATATTTCAGAGCACCAGTTCAAAACGCAATATTCCACAGAACGCTGTTATGTAATACTGTTGTACAGAAGCACTGTATAAGCACGCTGCAGTAACTCAATTGCAAAAGAGTTAATGCTGAACGATGTTTCGCAATTGCCCTATTCTTCAAAAACCAGTTTTTTGCAAGAATCTGTTCTGCAGAAGCTCAATTGCAGACAGCGTACTCATTCGAAACGCACTATTTCACAGAGAGCTGTTATGCAATACAGTGGTATTGTATTGTACGCTATGCCAGCTCAATTGCAAAAGTATGATACAGCTGAGAGATGATTTACAACCGCTCTATTTTTCAAAATCCTGTACCTAACCGTTGTTTACAGAAACGCCGTATTGCAGAACTGTATTATACAAGACTCTGTTCTGCAGAGGGTCAATTACTGGACGTTTATATTTCAGAACATTGTCTTTAAACATACTATTGTAGAGAGCTCTATTTTTAATACAGTATTCTACGAAAATACTGTATTGCACACTGTAGCAACTCAATTGCAAAAGCGTTATAATGCTGAACAATGTTTTGCTATCGCTCTATTTTTAAGAACCTGTTTTTTGCAAGAATCTGTTCTGCAGGACCGTACTTGCAAACGGGTTATTCTTCAAAGCGCTAGTCCACAGAACGCTATTATGCAGTACAGTGGCATTGAATTGTGCGCTATACCAACTCAATTGCAAAGGTATTATACAACTAGAAGATGTTTTGCAATCGCTTTATTATTTTAGAATCTGCTTTTTGCAAGAATCTGTTCTCCAGGAGCTCAATTGCAAACAGGTTATACTTCAAAGCGCTAGTTCGAAAAGCACCATTCCACAGAGCGCCAGTATGCAGTACAGTGGCATTGAATTGTGCACTATACAAACTCAATTGTAAAAGTATTATACAGCTGAAAGATGTTTTGCAATCGCTTTATTTTTTGAGAACCTGTTTTTTGCAAGAATCTGTTCTGAAGAACCTTACTTGCAAACAGGTTATACCTACTTCAACGCGCTAGTTCGAAACGCACTATTCCACAGAGCGCCATTATGCAGTACAATGGCATTGAATTGTGCGCTATACCAACTCAATTGTAAAGGTATTATACAGCTGAGAGATGTTTTGCAATCGCTTTATTTTTTAAGAAGTTGTTTTTGCAAGAATCTGTTCTGCAGGAGCTTAATTGCAAACATGTTATATTTCAAAGCGCTAGTTTGAAACGCACTATTCCACAGAGCGCCATTATGCAGTACAGTAGCATTGCATTGTACGCTACACCAACTCAATTGCAAAGGTATTATACAGCTACGAGACGTTTTACAATCGCTCTATATTTCAAAATCCTGAACCTCAACGTTGTTTTACGAACGCCGTATTGCAAAACTATATTATACAAGACTCTGTTCTGCAGAGGTTCAATTACTAAATGTTTCTGTTTCAGAACACTGTCTATTAACGCACTATTCTAGAGAACTCTATTTTGTAATAGAGTATTCTACTAAAGCACTGTATTGCACACTGTAGCAACTCAACTGCAAAAACGATACAGTACTGAGCGATAATGTTCTGTAGTCACTCTGTTTTTGGAAAACCTGAATCTAAACGTTACTTTTCAAGATGCTGTTGCTTTTGAAACGCGCTGTCTTGTCGAGCGATGTGCTGCAGAAGTCCTATATCGCAAAGCGTTGCTTTGCAAGGCGCTGCTCTACAGCAGAAGCATTTATTTTAATGCATTGTTTTACTACTTTCTCTTGCAAATTGCATTTTGCCAGACAATTTTCTGCAAAGACTCAGTATTATAGAGTGCTGCATTGCAACATGTTGTTCTTCAGAAACTCAATTGCAAGAGGGTTATAATACAGAGCGCCATTTTCCAGCTACTCTATTTTCGAAGGTGCCGTTCTGTAGAAGTAGGAAATTTCAGAAGCGCTCCAATGCTAATATGCTCTTTTGTAGACCATCGTATTAAACCGAGTTGATATTGAGGTCGCTCAACTGCAAATAACCTGATAGACTATAAATTATAAATAATTTCAAAAGTGTTGAAATTATTTTCTGCCTGTACAAACTATTACCTTTAAATTACTATTCCATAGGAAAACATTCTGAAAGTGTTCCCTTTTTAACAGAAATTTCATTTAAACCTTACTATTGGAAATCAGCCAAGTTTGTAAAGTAAAACCGCCTAAAAATGTTGAGGATATATTTTAAAAAGTATCAACCTTAACTTGTAGATTCGTGTTTCCTTGAAATTGCTGCACTCCATCTATCCGCCTACACCCACGCGCAAATATCTGTTTAATACACAAATTTAGTAGAACCCGAAACTCGATACTACTTAATACTCCCACTCGTGAGGAATAATCTTTTTTAGAAAGCAATCCTAAAGTAGGAATTTAATACGTAACACCATTAAAACTGTCACTTAATACCTCACTTCTTCGGAATGAACTGGTTTTTGAATACTGTCTTTATTGAGATTCGCACTTCAAATCAATTTATTTTTAAATCTATCTACTTCTTTTACAACAACTCGTTGCTTGTATTAGTCAGGTAACTCTTTATTACTAACACTTGTAACGCATCCACTTTATATCCACACTTGCTAGAATAATCTCTAAAATATCTATCTATAAATTGTTTGAGGCTTTCGCGGTTTCTCGAAATGTCAAACTGCGGTTAATTTTCGCTTTCGATTGCCTCGTTATTTGGATGTAACACTCAGCAAAAGCAAGAGTACATCAATCCTTTAAAGACTCTGAAGTGCAAGCTGCAATGACTTGCAAAACGTTAGTTGGTACGGATTCACAAACATCAAACAGTAATCCTTATTTACCAAAGTGTTAGCTCCAAATTACGACGCGGTCAAAACCGAAAACGATTCGTAGTGTTGATATCTCTAAATCGGATGGTTATTGTATCCACTTGCGGGGAATCAGATTCCTTCTAAGCACGCCTAAAAACACCCTTAATAATTCATTTTCAACAGGAATCCTTTTTAAATACGTATCCCTATGATGAGCGCTAATTAGAACCCGCTTTTAAAAGAGCACCATTAAAAATTAACACGAACTTCTGTTAAAATAAACACCCTTACGGTTAGCATTCATTAGGAACCGATTTTTAAATAAGCACCCCTAAGATTAGCACTCATTAGGAACCGATTTTTAAATAAGCACCCCTAAGATTATCACTGAATAGGAACCTTTTTTCAATAAACACCCCTAATAATTCATTTTTAACAGAAACTTCTTCTAAAATAAGCACCCCTAAGATTGGCACTAATTATGAACCGTTTTTTAAATAAGCACCCTTAACAATTATCACAAACTTATTTTAAAATTAGCAGCCTTAAAGATAGCACTAGTTAAGAATCGATTTTAAAACAAATTCACACTTAATAGTAACTTCCTTTTAAATATGCTCCCCTAAGATGAGCATTTATTAAGAACCTCTAAGATCCCTAAGAATTCACACTTAACAGAAACTTCTTTTAAAATTAGTACCCCTAACATAAGCACTCATTAGAAACCGATTAAAAATAAGCACCCCTAAAAATGTACACTTAGAAGGAACATGTTTTAAAATAAGTTCCTCTAAGATTATGACTGAGTAGGAATCTTTTTTTATTAAGCACCCCTAATAATTTACGTTTAACAGGACGTTCTTCTAAAATAAGCACCTCTAAGATTACCACTAATTAGGAACCGTTTTTTAAATAAGCACCCTTAAAAATTATCATAAACTTCTTTCAAAAACATAATCAGCCTTAAAGATAGCACTAATTAGAAACCGATTATTAAATAAGCCCCCTAAAAATTCACACTTAAAAGAAAATTCCTTTAAAAGAAACAGTCCTAAGATGAGCATTTATTATTAACTTCTTCTTAGATAAGCACCCCTAATAATTCACTTTAAACAAGAACTTGTTTCAGAAAAAGCACCACTAAGAATAGTACTTATTAGGAATCTCTTCTTATTTAATTTACAAGGACGTTTAAAAAGCCACACTTACCAGGAACTTCTTTTAGAACAAGTACTCCTAAGGTTAACACATTTAATAAACGCCCCTAAAAATTTAAAGTCCACAGGAACTTTCATTACAATAAGCACTCCTAAAATTACCATTTCTTAGTAACGTATTTTTTAATAAACACCCCTAGGATTATTAGTAACCGATTTTTAAATAAACACCAGTAAAGCTCACCCTTAACAGAATTTCTTTTTAAATAAACACTCCTAAGATTGTCATTTACCTACTAGGAACCTGTTGTCAACACCCCTAATAATTCACTTCTAACAGAAATGTCTTTCAAAATAAGCTCCACTAGGATTAGCACATTTAAAAAGATGTTTCTAATCTTTTTAAATGTGCACCCCTAAAAATGCACACTAATTAGAAACTTTTAAAATAAGAACCCCTAAGGTTACCGCTTATTAATACTTATTTTTAAATTTAAATTTAAATAAGCACCCTTTAAAATTCACACTTACCAAAAACTTCTTTTAAGATAAGCACTCCTAAGGTTAACATTTATAAAGCACCTCTTTTTAAATAAGCTCAATGCACACTTCGCATTAACTTTTTTTAAAATACGCACTCTTAAAATTAGCACTCATTTACATATCTCTTTAAATAAGCACCCCTAAAAATTCAAACTTAACAGTAAGTTTCTTTAAAATAAGCACTCCTAAGATTACCACTTGTTAGCGACCTCTGTTTAAATAGATGCCCCCATTGGCACTTATTAGGAACGCCTTTTTAATTAAGTATCCCTTAACTGGAACTTCTCTTAAAATAAGCACTCTAATATTAGCACTGTAGGAACTCTTTTTGAATAAGCGCCCCTAAAAATTGCAGGTATCAAGAAGCGCTTTTCAAATAAGTACCACCTTTACAATTATGAGTAACCTGTTTTTAAATACCACCTATGAAACCCCAGCTTAATGTTCTTACTTGTTGAAGATCACACAATTCTTTAAATAGCTCTAAACTTACCACTTGCCAGGAATTCTGAATGCATTTCTAAAGCTTCAACGTAATGTTTATACTAATCGAGAATGCTTGAAAAAGCTCACGAAGCTCGTATATCATATTACTACTTGTACTTTCCTTATAAATGCAAAAGCTTTCAATTGTTAAAGGAACTTATTGTGGAAAAAGCGACCTTAAATCGCCACTTAATACCCTTTCTTGTCGGGAAGCATCTTCGTTTTAGATCGAACTATACTTAAAGCTCGTTTTTAATATCCTATTTGTAGAGAAACCTCTCCTTTTAAAAAACGCATCCTTAAAACTAGGTACTCCACTCTCTATTTTTAAGAAGATCTCACTAAAGTTCGGACTTGAGGCCTCTATGTATCAGGAATCCGCTGATTTATAAACAATTACCTCTGAAGCACCTGCTTGTGCGAAGAACATCTTATATAACTCCCACGTAATATCCTCAGTTCTACAGAATCACGACGTTCTTAAAGAGCCACTCCTAAAACTCTTCTGTACTTTGTGTCTCCACTTATCAGAAATCTCGTTGCTCTGAAGCTCCCACTAAATATTTCCACTCGTTGGATATCGTCTACATTTTAAATAATCTCCTAAATCTCGCACTTTATACGCGATTTCTAGAAAATAAATAATCTTTTGCAGAAGGTATCTGTAGGGCTTACCCTTCCTCCTAATATATCAACTTATCGAGAAATCTGTATGTTGTTTTTGAAATAGATGAATCAATAATCTTCTACAAAGGTATCCCTAAAGCTTATCCTTGTACCAAATCTTTATCAATAAGGCACCCTTAAAATTTCTACTTAATACATCAACTTATCGACAAATCTGTATGTTGTTTTTGAAATAGATGAATCAATAATCTTCTACAAAAGGTATCCCTAAAGCTTATCCTTGCAGCAAATCTTTATCAATAGGGCACCCTTAAAATGTTTACTTAATACATCAGCTTATCGAAAAATCTGTATGTTTTTTTTGAAATAGATGAATCAATAATCTTCTGCAAAAGGTATCCCTAAAGCTTATCCTTGTAGCAAATCGTTATCAATAAGGCACCTTTAAAATTTCTACTTAATACATCAACTTATAGAAAATCTGTATGTTGTTTTTGAAATAGATGAATCAATAATCTTCTACAAAAGGTATCCCTAAAGCTTATCCTTGTAGCAAATGTTTATCAATAAAACACCCTTAAAATTTCTACTTAACATATCAACTTATCGATAAATCTGTATGTTGTTTTAAAATAGATGAATCAATAATCTTCTACAAAAGGCATCCCTAAAGCTTATCCTTGTAGCAAATTTTTATCAATAAGACGCCCTTAAAATTTCTACTTAATACATCAACTTATCGAAACATCTGTATGTTTTTTTTGAAACAGATGAATCAATAATCTTCTAC
>JABXWE010000846.1:0-102348 GCA_014611495.1 Limonius californicus | reverse complement strand
CCGAAGAACGTTGTCTTCCTCTTTCTTCTGCATCAAAAAATCGCCCCTAAATTCTGCTCTAATTCATTCATCGGAAGCTAAACTAAAGAACCAGTTTTTTTATGTGTGAAAAGAAACCTTATACGCGCTAACTTGCAAAATTCAACGTAATTGAACTTTTTTTTTGAAAGAAGAAACGACCTTCAGTCGCCAGTTGTCTTTGTTTGCACTACTGATCGGAAAGAGCAATTTCTTTTATATTGTGTTATGCTTGTAAACTCGACGCCTCTGGCCACGTAGTTGTTTGAAGAAGCTAAATATCGTGCGCCAGCAGCGGCGGGTTTGTTTATTGAACGTTCAAACCAACAGTTTGTATTATTAAACTACGAGATCATCATTTGCTGTCCCTTTTTTTTGTATTGTGTCATTTCTAATAGTTTGATTATATGTGTATAATTCTCAAAGTATGACCCTTCAGTTTTTAAAGTAGGCAACGCGCAATGCAGGGATGACTATTTTTAGAAAAATATGTTTTAAAATTATTATCAGCAGGTTGCGTTTTACACTACTCTTACAGTTGACTGTCAATCTATTGGTTAGTAGATGTAGAAACAAATATCGTAATCATAATTTACACAAAATATCTCTGTATTACAGTTGCTTAGCTAATGTAATGGGTGTTGCCTACTTCTTAAAAATTGCGTCTTATATGTTTAAAACAAACACTATTTTGTACGGTTTTCCCAAACTGCAAACCAAAAATCTTTACTTCTATTAAACTTCAATTAAGCAATTTTGTTCAATTGGGCAACCTTTAAATACGAGAATTCATCGGAAACTAAGGCCCGTTTAAATATTCCCGCCGAAGCAGGATTGAAGTCAATTTGGTGCATTGTAGGGTGTTTTAAAGGTTGATGGGTGGTTTTGTTTAATGTATTAAATTGCCAAAGGTATGTAGATATTTCATAGACGGTCGAACAAGCAAAGTGGGAAACCTTCTGTTATCAATGTCCATCTTGTGGAAAAAGTAACCAAGAAAATTGGTCAAGATCGGCGTTTCACGCTTTCGTAAATGGCAACAAATTTTCCATGAAATTCAAATGTCAGATACGGTACTGTATGAAATTGTCACAAACAGGCTACAACAGCACATACTTTGTCCGACGTGGAGGTCAAAGATGTTGACAGATGTTCACCGAAACCAGTGAATGGTCTGCACTTATATCTCTGAATCGCTAGGAAACTAATGGCGATGAGTACCTGAATCACATTGTAACTGGCGATGTCACAAATGCAGTGGGAGCAAGGGTGATTCAGAATAAAAGGCGAGAATTGTTGTCTTCTGGAGTCGTACGTTTGCACGAAAACCTCTTCCTCCATGTTAAGAATTTTTTAAAAACTTGCGACCGTTTTATGTTCCGCGACAACCTCAGAACGGCGATACAAAATCGGTTTTTGTCACAGGCAACAACCTTCAACCTTGGCGATGAGTACCTGAATCACATTGTAACTGGCGATGGGACTAATGTAGTGGGAGCATGGACGATTCAGAATAAAGGGCGAGAATTACCTTCTATGATGAAAGTATAAAAAATCGTGTACCACGATACCATAAGTGTTTATATCGAATGGTGACTGTGTAGGAAAATAGTTTAGGGGTGTATATAAGATTCAACCACAATATCTCTTTTTCATCTTTACATTTCTGTTTTACAGCTTGTCCGTAATTCCCGAATAAGCCTCGTATATTTACTAATTCCTTGACTTTTCTAGGTTAATGTATACCCTTCGTTGGGATTCTTAGTTTTTTTTAGAAATTTATTAGCTTCCACAATCAAATTATATTGGAAAGCGATGCTTTATAAGAAATACGTTATCATTTAATTTGTCTTTTCACTTTAGTAGTTTTTATTTATGTCTTTGGCGATAATTTTCATTTTCCCGGATGAAGTCTTGGTTGTAATTTTTTCATAAACTAGTTTCAAGCAAACGTTTAAAACGAAACAAAGGGAATCAGACACGATTATAAATTTTACTTCCACTTTGCGCATTTTCCTTTACATAAATTTAAGATGACTTGTTATGTTCATTTAAATTTTGCCGCTTCATAGGAATTAAAAACTTTATTTCAATTGCCGTTTGTATGATGATAACAGTTTTGGTTATTTTGTTGTTTTTTTAAAGATTGATTTATGACTAGAGCAATTTCGAGGTTTCCCTTTGTAGGCTAGATTTGCCGTTCAAAACCAATTCTTGGGATTTTGTGTTGACCCTCGAAAGTCACACGTGTTGTTCTAGAATTATTTCATCACATTTCATAATTTGGGGAATCCCGTTGCGTTGAGTTCTGCAGTCAGTCTTCCAGCTCCGTTGACTCCGGCCGCTCGAGTCCATCTACGGAGGCCGTCACGAAATTAAGAAGTCAATTTTACATCCTCGATTACTCCGGTCGCCCGTACGGGGGCCGTAACGAAAGTAAAGTAGGAGCCAGACGTTTGGGACAGACGGACGTAATTTCGAATATCGGTTCCTTTTTTATCGCGGCGCATCTGCTACTTCGAGTTTTACCGCATCGCATTTTGCTTCAGGCAAATAAAATCGACTAAGTCGGATATAAATAAGTAATAGCAGAGTGTTCGCCTTGGTGCTTGGACAATTAAGGATAATAATTATCATTTTCATCAATTATTGCTCCTTTCGATTCATATCGGATGTCAGCGATTTAAAAACAAAATCGTGCAAGTGTGAAAGCTGTTATTTTATTTCCATCGTCCGAAGAGTCCTGTCTCTCTCTCAACGCTAATCGACCCTGTTGGAAGGCACCTAATCCCCAGGGCCGTAACTGCAACATTTCGTTCCAACGCTGCCCCGAAGAACGTTGTCTTCCTCTTTTTTCTGCATCAAAAAATCGCCCCTAAATTGTGCTCTAATTCATTCATCGGAAGCTAAAGTAAAGAGCCAGTTTTTTTATGTGTGAAAAGAAACCTTATACGCGCTAACTTGCAAAATTCAACGTAATTGAACTTTTTTTTTGAAAGAAGAAACGACCTTCAGTCGCCAGTTGTCTTTGTTTGCACTACTGATCGGAAAGAGTAATTTCTTTTATATTGTGTTATGCTTGTAAACTCGACGCCTCTGGCCACGTAGTTGTTTGAAGAAGGTAAATATCGTGCGCCAGCAGCGGCGGGTTTGTTTATTGAACGTTCAAACCAACAGTTTGTATTATTAAACTACGAGATCATCATTTGCTGTCCCTTTTTTTTGTATTGTGTCATTTCTAATAGTTTGATTATATGTGTTTTAAAGTTCACTGCCTCTTTTATTATTGTGTATGTTGTATTTGTGAGTGCATGAATTTTGCAAGCTTTATAAACAGGAGAGAGGCACAATAAAGGTGAGTCCGGTTCCCGTAAACTGCTGGCTTCTCGGCCTTCCACGAGGACCTACAATCAGCTGTATTTGGAAGGTGACGCCCACTAATTTTGACCTACTCTCTACACAACCAGGAAGATTTCCTCCCGTAAGCGATTTCCGTGAACTCCCCCTACTCCTCTGAGCTAAGCTGCAAGCCTTTTTCCACCTATCCGGTTGCGGGTAGACGAAAAAACTCGTTTGGACCGTAACAGACTCCGGTAACAAAAATGTTCAATAAAATATATTATTTCGTTTTCCAAAATCTTTTATAGAATTGGAATAAGCCACTCTCAACAACATTGCTTCAGTATTATAAATTAAATCCCGTATGTTTTTTACATATTTTCACAATGTAAAGCACAATTAACTACAATTTGTGTTTTATCACTTAATCAGACTATTTATTCGCCCCATAAATGTCTAATTTTTATACTACAGCTTTAAATGACAAACCAAAATGCGAAACTGTTCTCTCAGCAGTTTCCGCCCCTGTGGCAGATAATCGATATCACTACAAAAAGCTGTATTTGGATTTTACTAAAGTTTCCAGCTCTCTTTAAAATACAAAGATGCTAACAAACCGCAAAAGTGCCATGAAAACCCATCTAAGAATATAAACCACTTCATGCGATTACTTTTCAGGCGATTTCTATTCATGAAGACTCAAAATAGCATCGCAAACACGTCAAAACCATATTGCACCAAGTAAAATCCAACGCAACCCAATAATAAAATTACGAAACGTGGAGTAGCACAAAATATATTTCTTATTTCCAATTTCTCTAGAACAGATGATGAAAGGAAATTTATGTCTAATTAAACATTCTACAGTTTTGCTCAAATACAGCAGGAAACATTTGCTAAGGGTTGCAATTTTAACAGAAAAACAACATTACTTACAGTTTTTCTGAAATATATCCAGTTACAATTCGTAAATAGATTTTAAATTATAAGTAAATAAAATAGAATCTAATTGTAATAGTTGTCAGCAAGCCAATTCGCTGGATTATTTGTACTTCCTGGAGAGTTCGTAAGCAATAACCACAACTGAACAACCCGATGCTCCGTTCTGCTCTAGGAGAATATTAATCGTTGCAGAAACAGAGACAACTGAAACAACAGAGCTTTCAAGCGAAAGCAGTTAACATTTTCAAATGTACTACATAAAAGAACGTCTAGCACAATGGCAAAGTTTTAGATTGTACAGACAATGGAGATTCTGGGTTTGTTATTTAAACTTGACTTTAAACTTAAATAAACAGTGTTACCTTGCATAGATTAACATAGTGCTAAAGTTCTTAAGCTAATAATTATTACCAGATAATTTCCAAGAAGGCGATTATAAAATTCTTATCGCTGGTCTTTACGACTAGTTCTTATTCTAATTCAATAATATTTTTGCATATCATAAGCAAGGAAAGAAAAGGAAGGTTAGACCTCTACTACTTGACACTCTCTCAGCTTTTCAGATAATGTCGAATACCTAGGATTTATTTTTTACAAACAGCTGAATTGGGACAATTATTTGAAAGCAAAAACTGAAGAAGCATACATGGCTTCCTGGTAGTGCCACCGTGCTATAGGTAAATCCTGGGGACTCTCTCCCAGAATTACCCTGTGGATGTATACTGCCGTGATTAGGCCTATGCTATGTTATGGGGCACTTGTCTGGTGGCCCAGGGTCAGACAAGTTACGGCAGCAACCAAACTAGAGCATGCACAACGCCTTGCCTGTCTTGGTGATCTTATACCTTCCACCACTCAACACTTTTAGGGAGGAAGTAGCTGTGAGGACGGCTTTGAGGCTGTGCATAAGGGTCTGTAGCACACAGCAGGCAGTGGAGGCAGACATACCCGCATCCTAGATGAGGCAGTCGTCAAGAACCCTCTTCTAAACGCAATAGTAGACTACCTCCCTCCACAATATGCCTTCAATATACACTTCAGTGTTTATATCAATGCTAAGCCAACCCAGCATATGGACATATCCATCTTTACCGACGGATCTAAAACAAAGCATGGAACGGATGCCGAAGTCTTCTCCGATGACCTAAACATACGCCACAGTATACCACTAGGCAAAATTGCTACTGTCTGCCAAACGTAGTTAGTGGAAATAGTAAATGGTGCAAATGCAGTTCTAGGGCGACAGATAAAGAACCAACGTATTAGTATCTACAGTGACAATAGAGCCGCTTTACTAGCCTTGGGTAGTTGCAAAATTACCTCAGGAGTGGTACTGCAGTGCCGTGAAGCTCTCAACGATATCTCAAAAGATAATGTCATTTCCGCTATATGGGTGAGAGGACATGCCGGTAACTACGGCAATGAGAAGGCTGATGAGATTGCGAAACTGGGCTTCCAACAACCTCTTTGAGGACCAGAATCCGGTATTCCTATATCCCTGAGGACATTAAGCTTTATGTTATACCAAGAAACCCTAAAAAACTTCACCCGAAGATGGGTAAACACTGAAAGTGGTCCTCATGCAAGGGCTGCTATTACTGCGCCCTCGCCAAAGACGGTCAAATATTGTGTGCAACTGTCCCGAAAGAACCTGCGACTAGTTGTAGGTATCTTATCTGGACACTATACCCTAAATCAACACATGCACAGGATAGGACTGGCGGACAATCCGAACTGTCGAAGATACAACGGGGATAACGAGACAGCAGAATACACCCTGTGTCACTGCCCAGCTCTCGCAACAATCAGAGAATCCATGTTGGGAGACATTTGGCCTGATATAGCCAAAATCAGCAATACCCCAGTTGCAGATGTTCTCAAGTACATCCAAATGATTGGATGGCTTGAGTGATGCCCAAATTTGGGAACTTCTGGGGAGATAGCACAATGGGCCCCCCTATGTGGCCTAAGTGCACGTGAGGTAACTCATCCCCCCAAATCTCACAATGACAATGACGTAGGCAACAAGTATTTTCATATGAAATTTTCGGTTAAGTATTGGCAACCACATTCACAGTAGATACCAAGAAAAGCCACTGATTATACATAGTAACTTACGACAAAACGCCTCGTAGCGCTGTACAGCAATGTATACTAAATATGAAACAGAAAAAAAATTGATTTTTCGTACGCTAGTTTTATCATACGAAGCACGGAAAGGAAAGGAAACTTGGCAACTGTGTAATATGCTTGTTGTATGCTCTATGTAAAATATTTTGCCCTTACTATGGAAAACTATTACATAATATTTATTACATAAATATTATTATCTAGACCAGTCATCCAGTAACCGCTACACAGCGGAAATAAGGTGTAGAATTGAAAAAGCACGAAACAGCTTCAATAAAATGAAAAGAGGCTTCTGCAGTAAAGACCTGTCCCTGTCACTGAAAATACGATTGGTGAGGTGTTATGTATTCAGTGTTCTTGTATATGGAGTGCAATGTGCGGCAATGAGAAGGCTGATGAGATTGCGAGACTGGCCTTCTAACAACTTGGACGCTAAATCAAACCGCAATGAATAAACTCGACTCTTTCGAGATGTGGATTTATAGAAGAATTTTGAAAATATCCTGGATGGACAGAATCACTAACGTCGAAGTATTATGAAGAATGGAAAAAGAGAAAGAAATATTAAATAATGTAAAGGAAAGGAAGCTTCAATACCTGGGTCACATAATACGTGGAGAAAGATACAGCGCACTACAACTTATAATACAGGGAAAGATTGTGGGTAGGAGAAGTGTTGGCAGAAGGAGAATATCTTGGTGGCGCAATCTGAGAAAATGGCTGGACTGCAGTTCCAGTCAATTATTCAGAGCAGCTGCATAAAAAGTCCGAATAGCCATTATGATAACCAACCTCCGTAACGGAGACGGTACTTAAAGAAGAAGGCCAGTCAACGCTTTCGACAACACAACTCAACTATTAAAAAACTCATTTACACACCTCCATAAGGCAGAGTTGCCGGCGCATTTATTATGTAGTATCACCAATAGGCCTAATCCACAGCTGAATAAAGTAGTTATCATTTTTTTTTAGTACCTAAACACATTACTCATGATCAAGAAGAATAAAAATAACAGTCAGAAATAAATCAAAATTAAAAATTGGGTGATTTAATGGAACTGTTGGAAATGACCACCACCAACATTATGACATTCTACACATCTCACTGTTATTCAACATTGTTCTCGTTGAATCATGTATTCATTTAAAATAGCAATCGCAACTAGTGTGAGATATACCAAATCGTTCAAATAACCTCATAAATAAAAGCCTTGGCGGCCATAGCCAAGCTATAGCACCACCATGATCAATCGACGGATCTGGAAAATGATTTTGAAGCCAATCTCAAACCAATCTATAAAGGGCTGGAGCACCATATTGTTGATATCACATAGTTTGTCTAATTAGCAGTGGCAGAGTTTCCTATACTATTTGAAAATCTTCATTTACAAAATGTAGAAAATTTTCAGCATTTAGGCGATTTAGCAGAATATGAGTTACATGAGGGTTCCCATCTGCCCACACATAATTATTATGATAATTGTAAACCCGATCCTGCGTAAAAATCGTTTTCACAAACAATATAGGCTTTTATTGTGTAATACTCTGTATACTGTCGAGTGTGGTACGTCTACAATACGAGAAATACCTCGAACGCTTGTCGTATTCTCCCATTCAATATTGAGCTGTCTTACCATAAATGGACCACCACCATTTCTTTTAGAACACTTCCTCTATCTCTCTCTCTCTCTCTCTCGTAGTCGTTGGTCAGCTCATTTAATAACTGTGTGGTTTGGATGTTTTCTATTTGGACAGCGTTCAGCATATAGCGTTGCCGCTTCACTACAATTATTATCAACATCTCCAATAATCCAATTTACGTCAGTGTACTCAACACATGTGTATTTCATTAATGCAAGTAAAACGAAACTTGCAAAAGATAACAAAAAAATGTATCTGACAACTGTAAAATTCGGAACAGCCGTCTCAAATTAAATAGAAATTACTATCAACCTTGCTTAGATTTGCTTTCACGCCATATCTAAATCTCGTGTTTTCAACAAAATCTTCGAATAAAAAATCTGCAATTTGAACTTTTGCAGAAGTCATTTTTGTTGTTAATATTTTATGTTCATTGAGGAATATCTACTTTCATCCATAATATCTATTATTGTTGAAGGTAGGCAGTAGAATCCCGAGTAGCACAGTGGTAGCCGGCCTCGGTGGTCTAGTCGTTAGCGCATTTGCCTTTAGATCCGAGGGACGCGGGTTCGAACCTGGCTGAGGTCGACGCGATTTTTCTAGCGGGGAAAAATCTGAAAATGCGCCTTCTGTCGGATAAGAAGTAAAGCCGTAGGTCCCGTGCCACTGCTATGTGTGACACGTTAAAAATCAGTGCTGGAGTTGGAATTACCCCAGATAGGCAAAATTCTTAGTTAGGGTGTACAATGGGCCATATGGTCTAAGTGCATAGAGATGCTTGAAAAACCGCGTCCTAGATCTCGCTCTTTCAAAGCAAGCAAGCAAGCAAGCCCAGTGGCAAGAGGGCTAGGCTCACAATGCGAAGTCCTCGGTTCGAAGCTTGGGATAAGCAGAAATTTTTCTGTAAATCCTAAGGTCGGTATCGAGCTCGGTAATCCATTCGACGTTGGGTTACAATTAACGGCGCTGCTCCTAACCACTAGCTGACCAAGAGAAATAACAAGGCCACACACAACATCATACATACAATTAACACAAATAGTGAAAATGGATAGAACGAATGTAGTTGAGGGGAGCGGGAGGAGCGTGATACAAGTCCAAAGGGGACTCATCACCTTCAATTAATCCCGAATGTATGAATGGCAACCTCGACACCGTAAGGTAAAAAGAGGAATTGATAAAGAAAGGCACGCAGTACGAATTTCAAACTTCAAGAAGCTAGTGTGAAGAAGCTAGTCTGAGAAAAATAAATATTTTAGCTGTTTTGTATTCAGTATACACTGCTGAACAACGATATGAAGCGTTATTCTCAACTCATAAGACACCCTGAATAAAGTTACTCTCTATAGTCAAATGATTAACCAAACATATAAATCAAGGGTCGTCAACCTTTTCGAGAGATCGAGCCACTTAAGTAACTAATAAGTGATGGCGGGCAGGTGGGGGCGTACGTCGTGCGACATCTTTAACAAAGGGTTTCTTGTAAACTTCTAAACACGAAATCTTACATTCACTCCTGCGGGAAGGACATTGGAGCCGAGCTGGCGAGGCTACAGGTATGGTAACCCTCCAGTGAGTGTGCCAGCTGTCGTGGTAGCTGTCACTACCCTTCCAATGAGTACCTGCGAGTTATTGGGGTTGCGGTAGGATTTAGTATACTACGCCACAAATTCACTATTATAAAATCAGTTTTACTATTAGTGAAACCAATAGAAGGACCCAATCGAAATGTGTTAGCCGATAATTGGCGTTCGAAGCAAACCCCTGCTAAAATTTCAATTTTTTGTCCATGTTTAGGAAATTTCTTCCTACTTAATCATAATTTTATGTTGTTACTAAATTTCATATTGTTTTGTTTAAATAAGTCGATATTAAAATAAATACGATAAGAAGTAAAATTAATTAATTACTTGCGGGAGAAACGGAGTGGAATAGCGGTATTAAAAAATATACTGCCACCCGGGTAGTGTGACAATTCTTCGGCCTCCCACCTTAAGGTTAAGGTTCCATGAATAATAATAATAAATACAGTAATTGCAGTGTAGTGTTGGTTTTCTACGTAAATCTGGAATTTATTTGAATAAATATTGTATTAGTTAGTTTGTCAGTAAATTCCTGAGTATGTTATTTAAACTTGAATATATATTTAACTAAGCTTTATTAGCTTGCATAGCATAACCCGAAAGTAAGCAATTATCTAGTAATCTTCAAAGGGAATTGTGGATTGGCAAGAAAATTATTGCAGTTATATTTTACTTTTTTCGAACAACTTGCTTTAAAGCTGTATTTCATTGAAACTCATGAATTTTTTAGGATATAATAGAGCGCACTGATGTGGTATTCAAATAAAATTGTTAATTCGGCATAAGCAACCAAATTTACAGTAGTGGTGCGAGGATGTTATACCGTTTAAACACATTTAACCTTTGCATGTAAAACAGCGAACTAAAAGCTTAAAACCCGCCTGGCATGTTTACGAATTAAACAAGTGTGTTTATAAAATGTTTTCAGTTTCATTAAATCGCTTACAAGATGGAGTCAATAATTTCTTGTAAGAATATTCACGCCGTCAGTAATCTTGGTTGTCTATGTAACCCAGGAATTTTATTTGTAAAATACGATATAACCGATTTACCAAGAAAATCTATCAAATTTATTATAAAATTAATCCCAAAAACTTTAGTACATTAAACTATTACGTTCTGTAGATTATAATTTAATAGACAACATAATGATAAAAAATGTCAAACAGTTATATGTCTGCGTCACCATTTGCCTAGTAAAAATAAAATACGGAAACTATAAACTACTATTATAACTATTACGAGCGGTTTTGACAACTAACTTATCTGCACGTGTAAACATGGATTTGTAAAGCGTCATTTATACCCTCGTAATTGAGGTTACAATATATAGTTTGGAAACAGAACGATATTCCTGTAATTTTACGATAGCAGCACCGATTAATAATACCTACACAAACGAATACATTCGGCAACCTTTTGCCTTTTGCGGACTATTGGCAATAGTTCAAAACGTACAAAGCAATAAAGATAAATCGTGGATATCCACAAAATAATCCCAAACGAAATACAAGTTTGATTATCGAGTTTTTTAAGCAATTATGAACATTCAGGTTCAGAAAAAAATTCCTATTTATCGTTCAAAAATAAACACCTTTTGATTTGTGAATCTTGACATTTATCCACTTTGTCTGCCAACGTACATTAAAATTCACAGTGACTGTGACTTACACATCTAGAATCATGAACACCCAGTACTAAAACAATTAATTTCTGTAATTCATAAAAGTTATACATGAAAATGTTCATTTACAAATAACACTACAATCGTGACAATTTGGCTTATTTTATAACCTCGTATAGCCTGTTAAAGTCCTCCAATTTTTGACAGCCCGACCCACTCCGGCTCACCCTAAACAAGTACTTCTTACATTACTGGCCCACATGGAGCCCAAACTACTGCTAGGCTACAATCCGACCGATTCTTGTCGTACAATACTTACATAGTATCAAATTTGTATCTGCTACCCAAAATCAGACACAAACAGTACTTATGTAAAACTTTTATATTGAAATTGAATACCTAATGGCAAATAGAGTTACAAATTCAATATGTTTTATGTAAAATCTTTCTCCACTTCATCATTCAACGTTCATAACAAGCACAGACCAATCCAGCCCAATCTACTGTTTTATGTATATATATATAAACATACATGTTGGTTTTGAGGTTTCCGCGGGTGTTGTATGCTGTGATTGGCTTCCAGGTATTCTTCCGCGTAGTAACTTCTTGGTCCTGGGATGGAAGAATACCTGGAAGCCAATCACAGCATAAACATACATATATATATATATATATATATGTATAAATGCGGCCCGAGTCAGTATGATCCGTCCTAACTGGTGCATTTTACACCACAGGCCTAATGGAAGCCTATAATGCAATTATAACTGCTAGGGAACGACCAGACCCGGTTTTTCTCATATAATACTCAGTGCCAGTGGTATCAATATTGTATCTGCTTCATGAAATTGGAAACAGACAATATATAAAATTTTTATATTGAAATTCAACAGGCTCATAAATGTTCGAAACTCAGCCCGGTCCCTCCCAAATTCGTAGTTTTCACGTCACTGAAACTGGAAACTGCTGGAAACTACAATCCACTATTGTAGCTGCTACAATACGACTTCACCCAATTCATGTGGTATAATGGTTGCCTGGTATCAAGATTGCATCTGCATCTCCAAATTAGAAATAAACAATATGTAAAATTTTTAAATTGAAATTGAATAGCAAATTGGGAATAAGTTTAATCAAATTCAAAGTGTTTTATGTAAAAGCTTTCTCCACCACATCATTCAACGTTCAAACCCTGCCCAGACCGACCCGGCCCGTTCTATGTATTGTAAGAAGACCCTCAAATGTTCGAAACTCAGCTAGGCCCTCCCAAATTCGTAGTTTTCACGTCACTACCCTGCTGGAAACTCAATCCACACTTATAACTACTACAGTTCAACCTGAACCAATTCATGTCGGATAATACTTGCGTGGTATCAGTATTGTATCTGCATCCCGAAATTAGAGAAAAACAATATGTAAAACTTTAATACTGAAATTGAATAGCAGGTTGCGATTGAAGTTTACCAAATTCAAAGGTTTTATGTAAAAGGTTTCTCCACTACATCATTCAACGTTCAAACCATGCCCAGACCGACCCGGCCCGTTCTGTGTATTGTAGGCAGGTCCAAAAAAGTTCGAAACTCCCGTTCCAAAATTCACGTCACTGGCCTGCTGGAAACTTAATCCACACTTATAACTGCTACAGTACGACTTGGTCAAATTCATGTGGTGTAATACTTGCGTGGTATCAATGATTATCTGCTTCCAGAAATTAAAGACGAACAGGATATAAAACTTTTAAATAGAAATTGAATATCGAATGGCGAATGGGGTTGATCAAATCCAACGTGTTTTGTGTAAAAGCTTTCTCCTCCAAATTCTAAGCTCCAACTATGACCAGACCGGCCCGTTCTATGTATTGTAATTAGGCCCACAAATGTTCGAAACTAGGCCCGACCGCTCCCAATTCGTAGTTTCACTTCACTGGCCTACTGGACACCACTATCCACTTTTAACTGCTACAGTATGAGCTGACCCAATTCATGTCAGATAATAGTTGTGTGGTATCAAGATTGTATCTGCATCTCGAAATTGATGAGAAAAAGTAAGTTAAACTTTTATATTGACATTGAATAGCGAATAGGGTTAATCACATTTAACGTGTTTTATGTGAGATCTTTCTCCTGTCCGTGCCATTCAGTGTTAATGGAATGTAGAGACCGACCCAACCTGACCCAGACCATTCAATATATTTGTAACTATAAACCCGGCCCGTAAAACCAAGGTCGGGCCGGGTCGAACGATAAATACAGATCATTATTTTGCGTTTTTGTACGATAACCAAATTTTGTTCCATTTAGTAGTACTGCATCTTATTAGAGCTTTAGGATTAATCTGGTCATCATTTTAATACACTAAACATGATACAGGCAAAATGAATTAAAAACGATGTAAAATTACCCATATATGCGCTCGACTCGTATTCGATCGAATCAATCAGATTTTATTCGACGTAGCACATCGTTTTTATCCATTTGTCGCTAAAATATGTTCATGCTCGTAAAAAGATACTCTCTTTACGTCACACTGCCATATAATCAAGAATTATTGCTGGTTAGTTCTAGTAGAAATTGAAACAAAGAGTTACTTTTTAACTTTTAACAAATACGACCTTCCAGCTAGAACAAGGTTTTTGACTTACGGAGCACTTTATAGTCTGACATTAAAAATTCAGCAACAACTTCGACGCGGATCGTGCAGGTATTTTAAAGCTCTGAGAACAAAAAACACATTTTAAAGGTTAGGAGTTGTTCCAACATTTTCGTTCCTGGGATACTCTAAGGCATTACTACCTAATAGTTTACATTTACCTGCACTTTAAAATCTAACTGCTTTTTCTATAAATGAAGCAAACAAATTATGTCGATTACAAATTTTGAATGAAACTAGAGAAATTGATGGACGAGTTTTTTTGATAATATTTGATTATACGAACAACTTTGAAACATCAAATTGAATTAGAACACTAGTGAGGCTCTGCACCCCACGAAAGAGTTCAGGGCTAAAAGAGCTCCCCTATCCTTGCTTTCATACCCGAATTCATAATATGTAGTGATGCGGTGGCCATCACGCACTATTACCTCTTGTTCATTCGAACGCAGGTACCCAATTATTTAAAGCGACTTGGTATCCGCCAAGTATAGAGCCCGAAATGTTGAACTGAACACTGGTATCAACTTGAATAATAACTTTTAAATTATACCAATATTCCGTTTTGAAAGCGTTTTAAGTTAATGCAACTTCTAAATAATCGACTTTAAAACTTTTAAGCAATATACAGTACGGGCTCCTCTATAACCGTATTTTTTAAAAATTGTCGTCCTTACTGTATGTGGAAAAATACATATTTCTTCATAACCACAGAACCTAATTGTACATTGTCAAGATCAATTTGAAGAAGTGAAAAATTCAGTTTCTATTCCTCTTGTCGTTTTCCAGATTTCCTCGTCTTATTTGAAATAAAGTTGGGGAAGTAATTTACACGGATTACTAAAAACATCAGTAGTAATTAATTTACCAAACCTTAATTGCTGCAAAACTATTTGTGGTAAATACGACATGCATGTTTACGAAAGTGTACAATATGTGTGTGATGGTACCTCAGTTGATAGAGCGCTCGCGTTCTTGGCAATACGTCAACTATGGCTTGCGTTCGATCCCCAGCATTACCACGCACCATGTAAAAATCTTGTGCTACAACCCACTACACGTAATTTTCCATTCCGATTAGGAACTGAATCTTAATGGCAAAAAAATTCTCTAGAATTTCTGTTGTTGATATTCGACCTCAAACTGTAGATCCCCATGATTCTACCTTGGCACTTTGGAGAAATACGTGGCAGAGAAGAGGCGGCTGCCCAGCAGTGGGATCAAAAAGGCTGTTGGCAATAAGTCCGAAATTCAAAGCGCACCATTTCAATTTAGAAAACAATAAACAGATAATTAAGAATTATACAAATTAGTAATAATATAACAGATCTATAAATTATGGATTAACTTATAAATATAAATATTATACAGACTACCTTGTGGTTGAGAATAGGTATTTATTATTACCCAAACGTCAAAGCGATTTCCTGTTTCATGCATGCTGCTTGAATTCACATAGTTCTAACTAATACAGGGTACCTCTAAAGTTGCGGCTTATACGTAGTCATTATGCATTATGACTAAGAATACTGGAGTTAACAAATATAATAAAAACCAATGTCGATTCCCATTAACATTTTTTAATAAAGAAATTATACAAAATTCGTAGCAAAGTTAACGTTTTCAGGCTGACTACAACCCATCTTCAGACTAGAACAGTATTGCATAAAGTAAAAACTTTTCCAGAATTGAATTACAGACAATAAATTATATAAAACGAAGCAGCTGCCTAAAACTTAACTAAACGTCCTAATCCAACCGTGAACGCCGGTGGTTCCAAAATTAAAATAAAAATAAAAACTTATAATCATCAGAACGACATGTTAAAGTAAAGTTTTAAACTTAAATTTAAGGGAAACCCCACATCAGGGGTGACATTAAAACAGATTTTTATATAATTTACGTTAAACAAACTCGTCTACCACCGCGTTCGCGGTTGGATTAGGATATTGGGTTAAGTTTTAGGCAGCTGCTTCGTTTTATATAATTTATTGTCTGTAATTCAATTCTGGAAAAGTTGTTACTTTATTCAATACTGTTTTAGTCTGAAGATGGGTTGTAGTCAGCCCGAAAACGTTAACTTTGCTACGAATTTTGTATAATTTCTTTATTAAAAAGTGTTTGTGGGAATCGACATTGTTTTTATTATATTTATTTATTTTATCCCACTATGAGTTGCTGGGACTTCAACGAAGTTAATACTGGAGTTGCTACTTCTAACAATTTACAGTTCCTCCACCGCTATCATATCCAACTCTCACTGTATTTTTCTTATCTTTTATGGAAAGAATGAAACCTATGGTTTTAGTAATACATTAAAAATATCTGCTTTGAAATTCAAATGGAAAGCTTTCCACCTGAATTTCTTGTTTTGCTGGAAATGATCTCTTCTAAAATATTGAAAAGTCCTTCTTAGGATACCAAAAAGATAAAATACGAATTCAGCAGACGTTTCTAACCCAAACTGAACCTTATATATGAAATAACAGCATGTACTTCAAACATTTGATAAAGTAAATGTTAAATATGTTAGTAGTGTGACACTCCTCATGTTATGGTCCCTCTAGAAGAGTAACAAGGCTCTACACACGCACACAAATCATACACTTGGCAGGTCAACCACGGTTACGCACCAACAAGGGTGGCATCTATGTAGATAGCAAAAAATAGCTTAACTTTGTTTCACACCACCTAGACATAAAGCGATTGGCCTACTAGGTGTTTAAGAGGGATATCTATGATTTTCATTACTATCAAGATATCAAGGAAGTAGTCGATATGTAAGTTGGGTTGCATATCGTTAATCTTCCAAGCGCGAACTCTTACATGAATCATCCCGTACTAGGAATACGGCTAAGTAAAAACATGCAGTAGATTCTGTATACAACGAGAAAATCATTTCCACCTCCGGCATGAACGGGATGTAAAATTGTTCTTGCTGTGTAAGCCAATCCACTCATATCAACTCTTTAAGAGACGTTTAAGAGTTTATACATTAAAAGTCATACTATTATACTTGTTTTCAAAAATTACATAAAATATTTCAATCAAAAGTTTTTTTGGGAAACTTTTGTATTTGCGAGAATATCGAATTTGTTCCAAACCTTCCTACCTCAGTGCATTGAATATCCAAATGCTTTGACAGAAAAGCCTTTCTGAAACCCATTTTATGTTGAAACTACATAAAAGGAAAGTTACAAAGTTTACCTTGATTACTTTGCGTTATACTAAAAAAACTGTCATTTCTTACGAAAGAAGCAACACGCTTTTTAATATCGTCTTTATTATCAATTCTTAAAGCCTAACAAAATCCCCTCAAAATTTAGCTTCCTACTTGATACTCTTCTTTCATAGTTAATGAATTAAGTTTCCGATAGAAGTTCACAAAATTGCTTATTCTTAATTAGAATTATTTTGCAATCGTCGCTGTACTCGCCAGGGAAACCTACAAATTCTTCCTTTGTCATTGTTTAGTGTACATAGGAAGTAAAATGCCAGATTAATTACCTTGCAATGAAGTTTCCCTTTAACAGTTTCCACGGGAATTTTGTTTTAAAACAATTAAACCCAATTCTTGAAATTGCGATACTTCTCGACGTTATATTAACCTACATAGTTCTAAGAACAAATGTATAATATTCATAAATATTTAACATATTGGACATAGCTTGTTATAGAATTATAATATTAAGCAATCGTTTGTGTTTAATTCGGTTTTTACCATATGCATAGTTTTTAGTTATCATACCTTTATATCGTGGTATTTATTTACAATACAGTTAGTTTATTGTGCCTATTATTATCTTGGTTTTCAAGGTTTTTGTCAGTAAAATCGAGTGTTGTACCATCAGATGACATTTTTATATACATGTTTACATTATGATAAATCAATCACTTGTTGATTTAGAGAAGGTCTAAGATTCAATACTCCGGAAAAGATTATGACGAGCACTACAAAACTATTAAGTGGAAGAAAATATAGAAGGTATTTTAAAGAAAGGTCGGATTATTTACCCACGTACAGTACTCATCAAACCAAACAGAAGCGTTTTAATCAACGTATGTCCGCAAACCAACTGTTTCATAGATAGCGGCGATTTTAATCAATAAATTGTACTACAACGGTCTAGTCAGTTAAAATTAAGGAATCTAGGTGGCCCAGCAATTAGACTTCTTGTCCTATGAATTTGTAGTTATAGGATATAACTTATAGATATTCATCGACATTGATTGAAAAATGTGGAGGAGCCCCATTGCGCATAAACCACAGATGAACCTTATTATTCAGGGGCACATCTAATAGTGAGGGTAAAGTGTTATTCAACAACTCAAAATACAATTCAACAGTCAAACGATTTAGCAAAAATATTGGCCCTATCAGACGGTATTCCAAAATACTCAACCAAACATTTAAACAACAATCAATGCCGATGTTTTCACTCAACAAAAGCGTGAGGATTTTTTGTCTGTCTAAACATGATTATTACGCATATTTGTGATATCTACCGTTATTCATAAAAGTAGTATATAATAATGGCTGCAAAGTTTGGATTTTCTGCAACTTTTCACAGATGAATCTAAAAAATACAATTCTTAAAGCATAATCAGAAGCAACAAGGGCTTGAACCTGCTGCATATGGTACGGAATGCAATTGTGTACCGTAAACAAGTACTAATAAACTAACCGCCTTTTTTAACAGGGAACGGGTCTCCTAAAATCCCGGCTAAACATTTAACGAAAATCGACAACAAGGAAAGGATTTTCGTCTATTCAAACATGATTATTATACATATTTATGATACTTACCGTTATTCGTAAAAGCAGCTTTATTGGTATATAAAATATTGACAGCAAAGTTTGGATCTTCTGCAACTTTTCTCAGTTTGAATCTACCATTCTTGAAGCATAATCAGAAGCAGTAAGGGCTTGTACCTATTGAATATAGTATGGAATACAAGTCTGAACAGTTAACAAATAATAATAATTTATGAGTATTGGTTTTCATGGGAAATTAAAAGCCTACTATTACAGTTTATAGTTTAAAATACAAAATCATCTTTATCTCTGAAGCACTTGGTTTGCACACATATGTTGATTAAGACTTTTTTGATTGGTTTGGGGAGTACTATATGTGACTAAATTATCCGACCTTTCTATTAAACATTCAATATATACAATTAAATTAATATACATCCAGAATGTAGCATTTATAACATAGAATGGAGTAACAGTAAGACCGATAACCAACATCAAATGGGCTGAGACAGTCCCAATCAATTATCGTTACTTATTCTGCTAAAACTTTGCAGATGATCAAGTAAATATTGCCCAAGATTCATATGTCCCAGAGTTCATGTTTCAAAAACTACATAGGACACATGAACAGTGGGGACTACAAATCACTTTGAATAAACAGAATATATTCTATCTGAATCTACATTCACACTCTTCCTTCAAGACGACATTCGCGTCAAACAAGTCAACCACTTTAAATATTTTAGAAATAAAATTTAAAAAAAGGGAGACAAAACAGAACCGTCACACTGTAGAGGCATAACATTGCTAAACTCCATAATGAAACCCTTCGCAAGTATACTAGCAACAGAAATATTCACCATTATCCCCATAAATGACGAACAGCAAAGCTTCCGAAGGAACAGATCCACTACAGACACAATTTTCATCGAGACAAATTGTAAAAAAATCCATCGAATATGCACCCGCATTCAACTGTTTCATAGATCTAACAAAAGGAGTAAAGCTGTGAAAGCGCGAAGGCTTGGGTACAGATTAGGTAACCACTACGTGAACATCATGTGTTACGCAGACGATGCAGTCCTGATAGCAGAGTCAGAAGACGACCTGTAACGATTACTCTACACTTTCAAAACCACAGCAGAAAAATATAACATGATAATCTCAACAACAATGACCAAAGCAAATCAAAGGAACCCCTAGGTTGCAAACTAGAAGTGGACAACACCCCAATAGAGCAAGTGATGCACTTCAACATCCTAGGCACAAGAATTTCTAGCAGTGGATACCTCGAAGACGAAATGAGGCAGTTTAACAAAGCAAACACCATCTCAGGTCACATAAAACAATCAATCTGGAAAAACAAACGCCTAACCATCGATTGCAAATCTAAAATATATAAAACCTGCGTCAGACCTGGCTTGACGTATGGAGCAGAGGTCAGAGCTGATAGCGCGGAAAATAAAAGGCAAACGAGAAAAACAGAAATGAGGACCCTTAGAACAATCGCAGAATACACAATGTTAGACAGACATAGGAATACACACATCAGAGAGAAATGTAAAGTAGGAGACGTGGTACGATGGACAAGAGCAAGAAGAAGGGACTGGAACGAACACGTAGCTAGAATGGAAGACTCTAGACTGACCAAGATAGCGCGTAATAAAAAAACACAAGGCAACAGACTGCCAGGAAGACCACACAGAAGATGGTGCGACAGCTGGCAATCAACATAGCAAAAACAGCAATAACAGACAATCCAGATGTAACAAGCAAATCGCCTTACTGAAAATGAAGGAGAAGAACTAAAATCAAACGAAATGGATATGATACAACAGAAATAAAGAACAGGATTGAACCAAGCAAGAAAATCGTTCATTGAACTATGTGTATGGGGGGTAAACAAATAACAACCAAAACAATGAGAGTATTTCGAAAAGTCTTTAGTGGAGTCAGTTCTATGTTATGGTGTGGAGATATGGATACTGAATTCCGAATACAAAAGAAAAATAGATACTGTAGATATAAACTGTATAAGTAAAGGTACTGGGATATTAGGAATAGAACACAAAAAAAACGAAGAAGTCGGAGAGAAGAAGTGAAAGTGAAAGATACTATTGTTGATAGGGTGGACCAAAAAGGAATAAAATGGCTCGAACACCTTACCAAAACTAATCTGGAGATGAATTCTACCAGGCAGAAGGAATGGAGGACGGCCATCATGGAACAAAGGAATTAGGACATTCATAGAAAGGAGTGCACCAACCGAAAAAGATTCGCATGACCGAAAAGTTTGGAAAATTCACACGGGAAGACTGCTTCAGTCGTAATGATAACTGCTATATCTAAACATACATAGGACATATATACATCATACCAAACCCGACATTTAACTAAACGAATTGCTAGTTTAAGGTCACTTCCAATACTGCGCAAGTTTAGCTCAATAAAAATACGTAAAGAAGCGCAGCGAAAACATTTGAAGTATTGTGATAGAATTACTGCTATAGATGCAACAATATTTTCACCAAGAATGTGAAAATTATATATGTTAAACTAATTCTTCTGCTTTAAGTTCCACATGGAACTACGGAACCACAGGAAGTGTAAACACTTCTACTCCAGAGCAAACTTACTAGATAGAATACCTCACTAGTTTGCCATTGCCTTGCAAGGGAAAGCGGCCGTTAAAAATCCGATGTTCCGGTAGTGGGAATTGAACCCAAGACCTTCAGCGTAGAAGTCTAACACGCTGACCCCCATAACCGTCTGTTACCATTAACTAATTATAATTATACTCAATTTTATTTCTGATGAGAGAAAAGCACTGTTGTATTTAATTACTATTTTACGCAGAGTTAGAATTACAGTTAATTACGTTTTAGTCAGTAGTAACTCTAATTGCTACTTAAATACTTTACAATAATTGCAATCAATCCATAATTAAATACCACAATAAATCACAGGAACTGATGTTAATACATCAGTTATTGTGTAGTTCAATAAAATATGAATTTGTAACAAATGTATTAGTTTTGAACAAATGTATTATATTAGGATAGCTGTGTGTAAGAACAGTTGGCTGCATGAGAACCAGTTACTGGTTCTCATGCAGCCAACTGCCATTGTTTGTTTCCAGTTATTACTCATATAAAGTTTTAAAATATTATGTTTTAGTTTAAATGTTTTCAGTCAGAATTCACACTTATGTTTTGTTTGCAGTAAATAAATATCAACAAAATTTGATATTCTTTGGCGCATCCCTACAAATCCTTAATTACCACTTTTATTGATAATCTATTAAGTAATTATAATTCAATTACTTATCGATAATTACTTTATAATTATAATTACTTGTTTATCTCTTGTGATTGAAACAGGAATTAATTATCTTTCTGGCCACGCTAATTATAATCGAAATACTTTTTTATTGTAATTGGTGATTTCAAATTAAAGCTGCTGGGAGCGAATCCAACCCTAACAGGCTTAATTTTCAAAACGATGATGTGCTGCATAACGGAATTTACCCCAAACATTTCCTAATTTTTACACCACCTAAACAACATAACGAAGTACCTATAAAAGTTTGTCCAGGTACCAGGATTATCTCTGGTAAATATTGAATTTCTAATGTTTGCATATACAATTTTGAAGAATTTAAAACTTGTAATTTTATAAAGATCTACCACATGTCTATGATATATAAAGGCACTTTAAGTTACAAAGAATATAAAATCCTTATTCCGTGCCAATCTTTCATCCGCTAAGGCACGTATGTGGACATTAACTCTAGTAATCAGGGCTCTAGATATAATAAATGCTACATAAAATTACTCCATTTCAGAAAAATATTAAATTTACGGGCGTTTACAACAAATGTAGTAGCTTTAACCGAGGTAACAAAGACCCAACTTTCAGCGTTACGTATACAAAATATAATTTTTATTTATGTTTTATTATAATCCAGAACAAATTACGAGAGCTCTGTAGTAAACCTATTAATCATGAATTATATGTTAATACCAACTAATAATGAATGAAAAACACTATTGCTAAATGCATTTAAACAACTAAAAGGTATTAGTAAACCAATTAAAATAGCAAAGCTTTTTTTAAATTCCCTAATTAATTATCACCTCTATTAAGCAACAGAAGCCGCACTTTTACTTCTTCCTTTTCAAACGTTTTCTCACGTTCTCAGAAAAATATAAGTGGAGCAGTGGTATTTAATTATATAATATTTACCTGTAGAAGCCCAGAAATACACAATACATAAATGAAACATTAGGAGGCTGATATAAATATATATATTGCTGTGATATCATAATGGGGGGGCTTAAATGGTAATTCGGCATAAGTGCCAATTTAAAATTTCATTATGATCGGTTGTGCGTTTAGTAGATAATGGTATGTAAAAGATAAGGAAAACTCTCAGGATGTTGGATGTAAGGCTGAAGTCGCGGTGTAGTGTTGTGTAGATTGGTAATATTTAAAAATGGGGCTTGACAGCTTGAAAGTTTTCCCATCTGTCATAAACCTTGTAATTTCATTGGTTGTCATGTAAAAGTAAGCTTCTAAATTCGATTAAATAATTGATCATTCACCTTTGAGTCGCCGTCGGGGTAAGACGTGTTTTCCGTATGAATTAATATCTTTTCCCGCCGTCAACGATTACTAAATTTTAAATTATAGATTACTTTTTGTTTTTGTTCTTTTTAAATGTCATAAAAAATTAAAAACCAACCATGTGGAGGGGAATGCAGTCTGTGTACCAGATGGGTAACTGTCCAGGGGCATTTTAGCGTGCCTAACTACAGTGTACAGGTTGGTGCTGATAAAAGATAAACTAGTTACGGTGACATTAAAGCAAAGTGAAGCTCGAAAGAATTTGCACGAGGGATTTTTTTAAATGTTTTCAACTTTTGAACGAAACGAAGCCACCAGTAGAGACTAGACACATTTCTTTAATTCCCTGAGATAACAGTTTTATGTTTGAGCTAGTTGGTGTTAGTTAGTTTTAAACAATGACTTCTATTACATAGCAATATATTGCTATGTAACTTGTCTATAAAATAATTAACTAAATAAATTATATATTTGCCCAACTTTAGCTAGCTCAAAATTAAATGTTGTATTATAATTAAGTAAAGAAAATAAATAACTCTTTTGGTTGGTGGCGCCAATAATACAATTAAAATGAAATATTTTTATACACAAAGAAATCAATTTTCTAAAATATACCAGCATATAAAAATAACAAAGATCTCAGGGTTAAAGTTCGTGGCCTCACCAAAGATAGCTATCGAATTATAATAACAAAACAAACACAACTACAAATTAAAATCTATTGTGAACTTAGCTTTATCATGTTATTGGTGAACAAACCTTTCATCTGGATTTCTTCAAAAACTGCTTACGGTAGCGTTTTGCGCCCTTTTGAAACTAATGTTCCGTGCTTCCACAGTTCAAGTTGTGAAAATCCATGAAAACACTTCAATAACTTGCGTTTAAATACTTTAAACAGAACAGGTACGTAGATTGGTAATTTGTGTTATTAATTCAATGCAGTATTGAGATTAATAAACTTTAATTTTTATTATCTTTCCAGGAACTGAAGACATCACACCACTCAATTTGACATTGAAATTCTAGGTAAGTTTCATTCTTTTAAATTAAAACACTATTTATAATTCGAACTCAGATTAGCTTTATTGCTTTCTTTCAACAATAAATTGACACTTTTTCACATAAATTAAACTTGGTTAATTTAACATAACCTTATTACACTTATGTAAATAACTTGTACCACGCCCCTAATTTTCAATAATAGCTCTTAATATACTTTAAGTTTGAAAGAGCTCACACATAAAGCGTGCTTACCAGACTCAATTCCAAAATTTACCAATTTAGTATCATTCTGCACATATCGAACCCAAAATGGACCAATGGCAAAGCTTTGTCATATCAAAAACATTTACAGCTGACTTTAAACTTTAGAAAGAAGTTAATAACAATATTAATACTTTAAATTTTCACAAACAAACTTCAAAATCACAATCCTGATAAAATTTAGAAATTTTTGATAACAAACATACTGTAATCTGAGATAATAAATTACACATTTTAAAATTATTAAATTTTGACAGAAATTCACATAAAACTTATCAAAAACACAATAAACATCAAAGATAATTATCAACAAATACACAGAAATACATAAATAACCTTTATCGAATTTTGACACATAAAGTGACACTTTTCAAAACTGTCTGACGTTAGGAAACGCTTTACTTTTCGTAACTAGTTACGTAATGAAAAATATTTCATAACCAGTGATGAAAAATTCATTTCATCACCAGTTATTATAGCACGGAAACTGTCATTACATATTAATTTAATACGACTTATGGCGTTTCTGAGGAAATTAGTTATGACGTTTAATGACAGACCAACTGGAAAATTATAAAACTATGTTTTGGTCAAAATTAAATAAAATCTTGTATGCAACACGTTATGAAATGTTATTTTGTGTAACTCATGTCATTTTGCAGAATCTCGCTCGCTATGCTCGCTCGTCCTGCAAATATTCCATTTCGTTACACAAAATAACCCTTTTCATAACTAGTTACATAGCTATTACATCAATTATACATAGAAATAACCAAGTGAAAACAAAATTAACCTCAAATTTACAACATCCTTATAATTTTACAAATAATTACTAAACAAATTTCTTCTAAATAATAAAACTTATTCTACACTTCCTTTACATAACAAACAAATTAATTGTAATAATAATTCCATATTGAAACATAAGTTAAAGTTGTTACACACATATTTGAAAAAGGTAGATACAACAATAATAACAAATGTTATATTCCAGGGCTCCTACACTGCCCAGAACAACCAAAACATCGCCTACTTCGCACATAGACGTCTATATCCTCATTCCCTAACGAATATGTACCAACACATCACTTTGTTCACTAACAAACCACATCGTAGTATCCTCCAATAATCGTACAAGACCTTTTACTCTAATCAGCTATAAATTTGTCATAAATAATCATTGTAACATCTCAAATAACATTCATTGCATGATAATCAAACTAATTCTTTTCAAATTCAGGTAAAATCAAATTGGTATCCTTTTACATATACGAAAGGCATTACGAAGCCAAAAATCATATCATATAAGGGTTATCTAGTAAAATCAACATAGTATAAATATAGTTTAGAATAATAATATAAATATAGGGTAAATAACATGGCAATATATATATATATATATCCATTTTTTAAATTCTGCCCTGCACCGCAGACTCTAACGAATATAAGAAAAGAAGAACCTGGTAAGGAAATAGTAATAGTAATCTGAATTTTTAAACAATATAATCAAACAGACGCTTGCATAATCATTAGAGCAGACTACAGTTTTTCCATTACATCTTGGCGCACTCCGCCTACATCAAGAAATCACAACGTGTCCTCTAAATAATATACACTTAAAATACACTATAAACAAAAAAGTCCAAAATTATTACTAATTTGGCGTTTGGTTGTAATTTACATAAAGCATATTTAATGCGCTAATAATTGTAATTGGTAGTAGTTGATTGAAACTAAGATAAGAAGCGAAATAGCTTATTCAAAAGTGGCAGGGAAGATAAATTCAGCAAAATTTTGTTTATCCTTGTTATTTCCCTATATTCGGGTCGGCCGTGGACACACCGTATATCGGTTTTAAAGAAAAATGTAAGTGCAAGTTAACTATTATTTTTTTAATGTTGTGTAGTTTACTGAAACATTTAAATATGAACTTTACCGCAGGAACAATGAGATCGCCTCTAATTAAATTTTGCTTACGCATAACAAGTATAAGCCAAGTATGAGAGCCATTTTGAAACATAAGCAAGGCAAATAAACGCGGTAATAACTGTAATCGGTAGTAGTTGATAGAAACTAAAATAAAAAACGAAATAGCTTATTCAAAAGCGACAGGGAAGATAATTTCAGCAAAATTTTGTTTATCCATGATATTTCCTTAGGTTCGGGTCGGTCGTGGACACACCATGTATCGATTTTGAAAAACAATTATGGATCAAAGTTACCTCTCGATTTTCTACTATTATGAATGAAAAATTTAAGCAGAACGATACCACGTAAACAATAAAATTGCCCTAAATTAGAAAATTTCATTTGCATGGCAAGTCCTGCAAAGTACATGCACCATTTTTGAAAAATCTTGTATAAGAGATGAAGTAAGTTGTCTGGAATGAGCCTACCGATAAGTAAAGTCAAAAAAGATCTCTCAAAACAAATAAAATAAGTTAGTAGGTAGTTCAATTTATGCTCTGTAAGTACCTACTCATAATTACAAAATAAATCATCGTTCTTGGAGAAGTTAGACATCTTGCGGAGGCGCATGTCATGAGCAGAATCGCGGAACTTGCGTGACGTAGTTAACAGAACGCAAGCTGCTGAATCAGAAAATGAAATTAAAAAGCGCAAAAAGTCGTGCAAAATTCATACGGCTGTAGCTTGGAATTACATTTAAGCGTTTTAAACAGTCCATGAAATCCGAATGAGGTAGCCTCCTAAATCACACTAACGAAAATATCCCTGTAATTTTGAAAAGCTTTTGTGGCGAACATAACGTACGTTGTAAACAATGGACTCATAATTTCATTAAAACCTACACGCTTGTGGGTAATAACATTTAAAGCTTTCGTTTGAACCTATAAAACAACGTTTTTTTTGTACTACATCATAACATCAAAACAAAAAATGTAGAGTGTGAACAGTAATTATTCTAGATTTGGATATATCAACTACGAGTAGTTTCAGATAGTATGGTATAGTTTACTTCAAATTATATCGTTATCCGCCTTCAAAAGGTACATGTAGAATAAGGATTTACAAGGTACTTGTAACTGGGCTTAAAGCACTGGCCAAATTTAGGTACATTTACATATGGCCAAAAGGCTGAGGTTACCTAGAGGTTGTGATTCAAGCAAGAAGCTTAAATTCCGTTTTTAATTCATTATTTACGATTACCCTGTTTAGTTGAACTATTCTTATTTATTCCTTAATTAACTTGCGGAAGTAATAAGTTACTTTTCGGAGATAAGATTAGATCGTTGCCTTATTGTCTGCCTTAATGACATAATATTTTAACTTAAGAAGTAAACAGGGCAAAGCAGTTGTTGATGAACTTCCCTACGAATTAGATATTTATTTATACTTTACATTAAAATGTGGACACCGTGGACTGATAGCGAATATTTATTTCAACGAAATATAAATCAAATGTACCCGGAAAACTGCTGGCTTACAGTAAAATTATTAAATCAAAGATTGAATGAACATTATACTGCAATAAAGTGTTTCGAAAGTAAATTACTAGACACTCTTAAACGTACGCTATTTAAACATATCACTTTAAACAAGAATCGAGTTATTATGGAATCAAACAAATTCACAAAGCATGTATATCCAAACCATCAAAACATATCGCCAAGAAAATAGAAGCATATGTTACTTATGTGAAACTTGGTACAACTACTACGATATTGTACAGAACAGTTAGACCGACAATTCCAGTCAGTGTAAAATAGATACAACAGAAAAATAGTATATTTTATGGTTTCTGAATTTGTAATTCTCTGTTATAATTTTATTATTATTAAAAACTGTAAATAAATATTTACACATAAATAATGGATATTTGAAAATGTTGAACTTATAAATGAAATTCTTAAAGCCGTGTCTGATATTTTACCTGCACTTACAACTTCTTTAAATGTTAACCAGGAATTCCCAGCCACCCTTCGGAGAGGCAATAACCATATAACTTGAAACTATAGATACAAGTAACGGTAATAGTCAGATACTACCATACTTATTCTTTACTCAGACCAGATGTCTTTAATTGTGTTGAGGCGTCGCAAAAGTTATATTAAAACTACGGCTACGTTATGTTTTCTATCTCAAAATCAGCTTTTTAGTAGAACTGACTTTTTTAATACCTTACAAGTTAAAATAGACAATTATCAAGCTATGTCTACTATTCCAAACATAGGCAACCCAAAATACCTATGACGTGGTACCGAAGTTTTATTGGAGGTATCATGAAAAAGATTTGCCTGTTTGGTATGTTTCGTATTTTATTCTACTCATTTTTTTTAATAAAGGTAGTATAAACGATAACAACAGTGTCTTATTTATAAATATCTAAGTTTTCTTCTTTCGAGCTCTTTATCTCTTCTACTTCTCTCCTATGCCTGTGTTACGCGTTTAGAGTGCCACAGACTTAGAGGACCTACAGCTTAACGTGGGCTCCGAACCATGGGAAGTGTAAACACTTCTAATCCAGATCAGATTTACTAGGCAGAATAACCAGCTGATTTGCCATTGCACTGCGAGGGAGAACGGCCGTTAAAAATCCAATGTTCCGGTAGTGGGAATTGAACCCACGACCTTGCGCGTAGAAGTCTAACGCGCTAACCTCTAGCACACAGCAAATATTATAAAATAGTAAGAATAATAATTTATTAATTTAAAAGTAAACTGCCAAGTAGATATATGTAACAAGCATTTCTGCTTCCTAATACTGTCAGTACAAATTTAAATATCAAAGTACGTTGTAACATGTATTTTAGTTTGCCTATTTTTGGAATTATAGGTTCGTATTCTCCCGTGAATCACTCTGTATATAAAGAGGCAACCCGCTTTACGTAAGATGGTCAAATTGCCAACGCAGACAGTAATACATACTAAGAAATTGATAAACGAAAAGGCTACCTACTTTCGGAAAGAATAATACTCAAAGATCGAACACTGGAAGAAGCTGGGTTTGTATCAATAAAAAAACACAATACACAAGATAGATAATTGATATGCATTCGCGAGTCCAAATAACAACAAGAACAGCATTTCCCTCAAACGTCAATTCCTATTTTCAAGTACGTTAGAACTGCCGACATTCCAATATAAAATTTACTAATGGTAGAAAACTTACTAGTCACGCGGTGCTCAGGAATTTATGAAGGCACTATATAATCAACACCCGCCTTCGTTCCTTCAACGAATTCTGAGATTAATGATGGCTACATCAAATAAAATCGTTCCTGCCATCATCTTCCATATCATTGTTGATAATATATCATCATAATCATACGAGTATCAAATTTTCATTGGCGGTATTATGAAAAAAATTGATATGTTTGGAATGATATTCCACATAACTTTTAAACAAAGTCAGGGTGAACGAAAACAAGGGTATTTTATTTATAAATATCAAAATTTAAATATTATAAATATCATAACAATGTATTAATTTACAAGTTAACTGTCAAAAATGTCAAACAGACATCGCTGATTCTTAATACCGTCAATAAAAATTAAGATATCAAGTGTATTGTGGCATGTATTTTGGGTTGCTTATTTCTAGACTAGTAGGCTTGTACTTTTCCGTGAATCACCCTGTACGTAAAAACACAACACGCTTTGCGTGAGTTTGTAAAACTGCTAACATAAACAGTGGTATTGTACGTACTATGGAATTGATAAACGAAAAGGCGACTTCCAGAAAAATTAAAACAAAACCAACCAGCATTGGATAGAAGTTGTTTTTGTTAGAGTAAACGAAACAATATATAAGTTTAGTAATTGATATACGTTCGCGAGCACAAAACAACAAAAAGAACATCGTTGTCCTCAAACGGAAATTCCTTGTTTAAAGTACGCCGGTACTGTCGACGTACCTACTAAAATAAAATTTACTAATGTCAGAAAACCCATTAGACACGTGATGTTCAGCAATTTATGAATACACTATATAATGAACACTCGCCCCAATTAACAGCAACACATAATGTCCTCCGCTCTTTCAAAAGATTCTGAGATTAATGGTGGTTGTATTACATCACAGTGTTTTTACTTCATTCATACAAATGAGATAATTATTCTAATCTGCTATCTGTCATTGGTGGTACCTCAGTTGGTAGAGAGCTCGCTTTCTGAGTAAAGCGTCAATTCTGTTTTGGGTTCGAAACCTAAGCATTACTATGCAGATTTACAAAAATCTTGTCGACAACCCACAACACACAATTTCCCAATCTGGTTTGTAACCATGGGATCTTAATGCTAAAAACCTTCTCTAGAATTTCAGTCGCTCGAATTCGACTTTAAACTGTAGGTCCCCCGTGTCTCTACCTTAGCGCTAGGGAGACACGTGGCCGAGAAGAGGCCAGTACCCAACAGTGGGACGAGAAAGCTGTCAACGATGATCTGTCATATTATCATTTCATATTATCTTTTGTCATAAATATTTTGTGTTCTAGTAAGAGTGTTGCGACTGCCACCTTCTTACACTTAACAATCCGTAGTAATCCTGGCAAATTTACTAATTCTAGGTAATTTACTAGGCACATGGTCTTCAGGAATTTATAAGGGCACTGTATAATAAACACTCGCCTCAGTTAATACTAATATATAATGCCAGTCGTTCCTTCATAATATTCTGGGATAAATGTGTTGTCTTTAGTTCATTTATACAAATAATATAATTATTTTAATCTACTGTCATCGTTGATCATGTTAGGCAGTGGTTTCTGCCTACCGTGAATATTACTTAAATCTATGCGCAACAAATAAATATTTATAAAAATATTCGTTTATTCGTTCATAACATCTGTTAAGAATGACTTTAGAAAGTTTAGGCGGAAGGGCGACAAAGTTTATCCGACAGTGGAAATGTTTCTTGGAATGTTAAGAGTAAACAAGGACTGTGAAGCGTAAAGTGCCGAGCAGGTCAGTCTACTGATGGCAACGTTGTTGGTAGCCAGTGTTGGGTAGTAACCAAGTAAAAGTAACTTGTTACTAGTAACTAGTTACTTTTCAGTAACTTAATAGTAACTTAATTACTTTTGTGCTTTCAGTAATTGTAACTATAACACGTTACAATTATTTAGTAACTTTAGTAACTGAATGTGACAAGTTACATTTTCATGCTACAAATGTAAAATTGACCACTGCCCAGCACACTTCAGCCTGTAAGCTGCCTTCCTAGCCTCAGCCTCAATCACTATGTGAAGGGGCGCAAGTCCGAGAAGTGCCTGCAGAGCCGAAGTGGGGGCAGTTCGCATTGCTCCTGTCACTCCTAGACACGCTAGTCGTTGGAGTTGACCAAGACGTTTTCTTGTGCTTAATGTGGTGGTGGAAGGCCACCACACCAGGACCGCATAGGTGAGTAGGGGCCTTATTACCGCCGGGTACATCCACATGATGACATTCGGTTTTAGGCCCCAAGTTTTCCCAAAGGTGCGTCTGCACATACAAAAGGAGGCAGTTGCTCTTTGTATTTGCCTTTCTGAGTGCTCCCTCGAGGTAAGTTTAGCATCCAGGATTACTCCTAGGTACTTGACCTTCCCGGCGGCCCTCAGAGAAGTGCCAAAAAGTTGTGGTTCTTGGAATCCCACAATCCTTCTTCTCCTCGTGAAGAGTACTAACTCGGTTTTGTTAGGGTTGAATGCCAAGTTGTGCCTTCTGCACCATGTTTCCACAATTCTGAGGGCATTCTGAGTTACTCCACAGAGTGCCTTTGTAAATTTTCCTATAGCTAGGATGACAAGGTCATCTGCATAGCCTTGCGTATAGATGCCAGCTTCGTTGAGTTCCCGCAGGAGCCCGTCCACGACGAGGGACCACATGAGAGGAGAAAGTACTCCTCCCTGCGGACACCCCCGCCTGACGGTCACCCTTACGGTACTGTCATTGAGCGTGGCAATCGCTTTGCGGTTTTCTAGCATTGCTCTTATCCATCGAACGATAGATAGCTCGATTCCGTGGTTCGTAGCGGCAGTGCATATTGAGTCGAAGGCCGTATTATCAAAGGCGCCTTCGATGTCTAAGAAGGTACCAGCGGCCATTTCTCTGTGGTTAAGCGCCTTCTCGACTCTAAGGACGATTTGGTGAAGGGCCGATTCCACAGATTTGCCCGTCTGGTACGCATACTGGTGAGGGTGTAATGGCGATGCAATCAGTGCGCCATCCCTTATGTACCTATCTACCATCCTCTCGACCGTTTTGAGTAGGAAAGAGGTTAGACTGATAGGTCTGAAAGATTTGGCCGTGTCGTGGACAGATCGACCAGCTTTTGGAATGAACACTACCTTTACTGATCTCCAGGGTGCTGGTATGTACCCGGAGGAAAGGCAGGTTCTAAATATATGATATAGAGGTTTGATAAGCAGGTCCAGCCCCTCTTGGAGAAGAGCCGGAAAAATGCCATCATTCCCAGGAGTTTTGTATGGATCAAATGAAGCAACGGCCCATCTGATCTTTTCGTGACTTACCACTTTCGAGGCAATCTCCCAATCCATTGGGTTGCCGCCAATGTGGGGAGCCCTTACCGGTGGGGCCTCCTCGTCTTCAGCCGTAGAGCAGGGGAAGTGAACTTCCAATAAGTGCATAAGAGTCTCCTCGTCAGTGGCCGTAAGGTCACCAGAAGGGAGCCTCAAGCACTCTAACCTTGCTCTGGGAGTTTTAGAGAGTACTTTATGCAGTCGAGCTGCGTCTGGTAGGCCTTCCATGCCGAAGCAGCAAGCCTTCCAAGCCTCTCATTTGGATCTGCGGATGGATTCCTTGTAGTCACGCTGGGATTGTCTATAGAGGTTCCAGTCATCTATTGCGCATGTACGCATCGCCCTATTCAAGAGCCTGCGTGTTTGCTTGCGCAGTTTTTAGAGATCGGAATTCCACCAGGGTACCTTCCTGGTCTCTTTTGAATGGCGTAGAGGACAGCTACTTTCGTAAGCTGCCGTAATCGCGTTGTTGAGGGTTAGTAGATTGTTCTCTACTTCTCTTATCGTACGAGTACTATTTAGAAGCCCTTGTAGTCTATCGGAGAGGGCCTCCTTATAGGAAGCCCAATCCGTAGACTTAGGGTTTCTGTACACTTCCTTCCCGTGGCGAGTTGTGGTTACACTGGTGGTAGTTGTAATAATATGAAAAATTTAACAAATTTGTGTGTATATATATCATAAACGTAAGTAGATTTCTCTTCCCTACTTTTTTCAATTTTTTAACATCCTTTCTTATGACTTCATCATTTTTTTCTTTATTACAATCTTGTTATGTTATCTACTACCCAACAAATTTTTATTTAAACATAATCTTGTTCATTAACCCTAAATGGTATAACGAATTCTGCGACTATGTGTATGCAACCCTATTTACATATTTAGTATGTCCATATATTTGTCGGAACCTATAACATTTTGAGTTAACATTTCCATCACTGTGGGCAGCACGAACGGGATTTCTGGATTAAAACGGAGGGGCATTTTTAGGAACGATGCCTGTATTCTAAAACTTTGGAAAGATTGTTTCTTAATGAGTGCACGTGGGTTGTGATCTAAATTAATAAGACGTGTAACTACTTGAAAAGTATCTCTTTCCGATCGAAATTCACTACTCAAGCGGGAGAGTCAGATTTCCATGCTAGGGGAAAAGACGCTCCAGGGAATTAAATTTCCAATTTAAAGGCACTCCGTTCGAGGAATTTTTTTCTTCCTTTTCAGATCCCATCTACTGATAAGCCGAAAAAAAGTCTTATCTTAAATCCCTGAATCTTATCTCGAATATCAACTGATTTAATTAGACAATCACAGTAGTAAGGTTTCGACGCAGTGGAAAAATCTACATTCCTCAACCTGGCCCGGTAGATAAGCCGACAACTGCGAAGTTACCTTGAGAAGTTTTTCCAAAACAAGATACACTCGCCTGGGTGCGTAGAGATAGGAACCTTGTATGCGCTTCGTCGTGATACCAATGTCTAACAAAAAGGGAAGTGACCTAAAATTTTATTGTTTATCTTTTTGGAATTTTATCGTCTTGACTGTAATTTATTTAGTTATTTATTGGTCATTAAGTAGCGTTAATTCATAATTTTGAAAATTGTCTGGGGGTTTTATTTAAATATTAATTATTATTGTAGTAAGTTAATTTTTACGTGGGATTAATTATAGGTACACAACATATAGGGTGCGTCATACGAAGGGGTTATATTGCGTTCTCGGAGTTTTGTACATTATTTAATTTTTCTAAATCTTTTGAGTGTTGACGCATTATTCTGACAGATGCCTCTATCATAGAATAGTGCGCTGATTTAACATTTGTTTTTCGTTCGGGGAAGCATAATAATTTACTCCGCGGTACTTAGGTTTCACCCTATGCACTCGTTTTATTTGCGTATTTTCTTGTGGTGAACGTAAAGTTGGGACTTCTGAGCTCCAATTGTAAGGAATATTTATAATTGTGGGTTGATTCTTTTTTGATTTAATTAAACGAAATTTTGGTTGCAACTTGTCTTTTATTAATGTGTTATCCAAACGATAAGTCCATTTAAGAAAAGAGAGGGAATTAAGGTAGGTGGTTAATTATTCTGAAGCACCGACTTCCTTAAATTTCCATCTAGGATAACGTTAGCGAATTTTTAAAGTCGGGGTGCCTTTGCTTAATTAGTCAACCCACTAATTAGTTCCAATTTTATTGTATTTTGAACCCGCCCTTCTCCGATTGGGTTTTGAGGGATGCTAATGTGCGTCAATTATTGTTAACTTCCTACCAGACCAGAACCGTAGTTGCGAGGTCGATTTTGGACCTCAAGCAATATTAGAGAATAGAGAAAAAAAGGGCGTAACAAGGGGTTGTACATTGTAAACTAAGCTTTTGCGGACAACTGTTCATACGAGCTCCTTTCATTGTCTTGTTTCCAACTTTTCATGACATATCAATTTTACAGAAAAATTGATTTATATTGGGTTTATCGACTTTTTAGCAAAAGTACGTCTTCTGGATATTTTGCATACTGTATAAAAATATTTTGTCAAAAATAAGAAAAACAAAATAATGTAAAAGATATTGTAAAAAACAGTAGGTACCTAATCCTCTCACTAGAGACGCCTCCGGTGCACTTATTAAAACGAAAGTAGGCTCTAGCCTGCAACCTTAATGAGTAGCGTACGCACATAAATTTGCCAAATATTCGTCCAACTATTTCCATTATTATATACAGAGAAGTGACCGGACAAGTGTCACTTTAGAAGGTTGTAACTCTGTAACGGTACACTTTTGTTTCTAGGTAAGTTGGGTTAAATCATCCTATTTTGGTCCCATACGTGCTAGTATTTTGTACACATCTTATACATCTTAAGAATATTTACGAAAGTACTATACAGGTTGCCATATTATTTATGTTGATATCATTGTATTTCATTACTAGCGCGCTTCTTCTGATATAAGTCTTCTGTTATTAAGGATTGATTGGAAGACGGTAAATAGTTATATTGATTACTAAATATGCAAGTTAGAGGTCAATCGGAAACAATTATTTAATTTTATATTGTTACGAACTTATTCTCTTGTATTTGCGAAAGTTACATTGACATTAATCGATAATTGTAATTCGGAAATATATTTAATTAGCTACGCAATTTGCCTTTTATCATTGATGAGATCAGGATATCAAAGGACATTTATTACATAGCTTCCTTGTTTATAGGGAATGGCTGCTGGCAAAGTTTTAAAGGTTTTTTATTGAATCACCAGATTGACATTGGGTTGCACAACTGCTATATTTAATATAAGCAATAGCACGTTTCGTATTATTACGGCGTTATTGAAGCAACCCAAAATAAGCTACAATTAAAGTTTTCTATTGGCACAGTAGCTACGTAATATGTGATCTATTTACATAAGGTTTTTTACACAGCTAATAATAAAACATTGCAAAAATTGGTGCAAAAATCTAAAAAATCAACGTTTATGGTATATTTGGACTTAATTTAATGAAATATTTTCAAGAACAATACCAAGACTCCGCATCAGATTTTATTTATTATACCTACTATTCGTATTACCTTTAGCGGCGGCTGTGCTTCAAAGATTATAAATATGCATTTTTTAGTTAAAATATTAAGTATTAGTCTTGTAATGTGTACGTTTAAAATGTTGCAAATCATATGTTTATATTTTTGATTATTAGGGGCCATTTCATTGGTCCATTTTAAGTTAAGGTATGCGTAAAGTTACCAAAATTGGTCAATTTTCGATTTTAGTCAGTTATTAGCACGTATGCACGTATTTTCATGTACTCCAAAAATTTAAAATGTTAAATCATTAAGGTTGAATTTGATAAATGTGGGTGTGGTTACAACTTGTTTACATGAATATTATTTGTGAAGTTAAGTTTATTTCAAAGATGTTTATGTAATTTCAAATTTAAAGGATATAAAGTGTTTAATTGATAAAAGAATAAAACTAACCATGAACTGGAAATTCAAATTGTGTTATTTATTCCAACATTCCTGAAAAGTTAAAGAATATAAAATTAAAAGTGAATTCATTACTTTATTATAAGAAAAAATCAACTTACCTGTAATAAGTTATGAGATTATAATAAAAGATTAAAGTATAATCTGGAAAATTCAAAACACTTCACAAAAGTTATAAGTTCCTTATCAACGATCGAGGTCATGGATGCAGCCAGACGGGAACAGAAGTGACGCTGTATTGCAGGATAAGGCGGGAATTTGCAGTCAATGCATTTCTAGGATATTTGGAGGTACACTTTGCGACAGCATTTTGGATTTCAGATAAGTCTTTATTTAAGTGGTATATGTCTCTGTTGTACCTATCAACGTATTTAAATGACTATCTTTGGCGAGGTCACGAGTTTTAACCCTGAAATAATTATTATAATGCTATATGATAGAATAGTTTGAAAATTTAAGTTATTTGTTGTATAAATCCTGTTATTTTAAATTGTATGATTGGCGTAACCAACGTATATAATTTAATTTTGAGCTAGCCGAGATAAAGAAAAATGTATTTATTTATGTATTTATTATTATAAATTATATTACATAGCATCTTTATGACGCAAGCCAACGTGGGGCTTTTATTTGTCAGTTAAATAACAAAAAGTAGGATTTCGATAATTTTGTATTCTTTATTTTTATAAATAATACATACCAATATACATAAAGGATTTTCTGCAGCCGTGGCTGTCTTCCTCCTATTAACCAGTTTCTCCACTCGTCTCGATCTTCCTCTAGTCCTCTTCTTTGCATTGCCTCGTCCACTTCGTTTCGCCAGGATCTTCTCGGTCGGCCCCTGTTTCTTCTTCCAATGGGGCTCCAGTCTGTAACTCCTTTTATCCATTTCGTGTCTTCTGCTCTTCTTACATGTCCGTACCATATCAGTCTTTTCTTCTCTATATATTATAATATATTCTTTTCTACATCCATTCTCATAAGAATTTCTTCATTTCTCACTCTATCTAACATTGTAATGTTACACTACCGTCTCCAGTATGCCATTTCCGTTGCCGTAAGTTTTGACCTATTTCTTTTATTTATTATCCAACAGTCCGCTCCATAAGTCATGATACTTTCAATTATAACATAGAATATTCTGGTCTTTCTGTTTTTCTAGATATGGTTATCCACTATTATTGGATGTAGCTGTTAAATGCAAGCCCTTGTTTGTCCAAGCCTACTGTTTATTTCTTTCTCTGTTGTTCCATTCTTAGTTATCGTGAACTCCAAGTATTTGAATTGTTCTGTGCCTTTTATTTCGACGCTGTCCTCTATCTCTAAACCTCTCTTTTTTGCTCGTTTCTTTTTTATGCATTATTGTAGGGTATGAATATGTTCTATGCATGATTTTCCGACTGTAAACCCCGCTTGCTGTTCTCCTATTTTCCCTTCTATGCAGGTTTCGATCTTGTTTTTTAAGATTTTCCCACATATTCTCCCTATTGTTCAATCACACTTATGCCTCTATAGTTTTCACAGTTTTTTCTATTACCTTTCTTGAAAATTGATGTCATATATGCCCTTTTCCATTGGTCTGGCATTTCTCCATCTATTACTCTTTGAAAGATATCCCTTATCGTGTTAAACAGTTCTGGAGGCCCGTACTTATAAGTTCGGGTGCAATTCCTCCTGGTCCAGTAGCCTTACTGTTCTTCATGCAGCATGCGCCTTTTTTTAATTTCCTCAACTGTAATTGTGATCTGCTCCTCCTCCTCTTCTTCAATATTAGGGGGATCTTAACTTTCACTTTATTAAATGTTCGAAATGTTGGCCTCCAGCATCCATACAGTAGTACAGGTTTTCTTGAAAACGGTTACGGAGGTTCTGAAGCATTACTGGAGTGACTTGCCGGCATGCATTGTTGATCCGTTAACGCAAATCATTTAGAGATTCTGGTTGAGTACTATAAATTTTACTTTTTATGTAGCCCCACAAAAATAAGTCTAAAGTACTTAAATGTGGAGACTTCGCAGGCCACTCCACTGTTCCTCTTCGGCCAATCCATCCACCAGGAAATGTTTCGTTCAAATACTAACTGACAGCAAGAGCATAGTGTAGAGGTGCTCCGTCTTATTGAAACATCAAATCATTCATATTTTAACGGTCATTTTGTTCCATAATTTCAGTTATTGCTGGATCAACATGACCTCGTATTAAATCCAAATACAATTCTCCTGTTAGATATCCTGGTACAAAAAAAGGTCTAACAACGCAATCCCCATAAATTCCAGCCCGCACGCTTAATTTCTAAGGATTTTGAGTGTTAACGTCATGGAATCTCTGAGAGTTCTCATCGGCCCAATAGTTGCAATTATGGCGATTAACAATCGCACAATTCCTTCACAAAAAACGAACACTCATCCGAAAAACAAAGGTTAAAAAGCAAATTTGGGCAAATTATATTTAGCATATCATTATCAAATATATGAAGAATCTGTATTTATACCTTTTCTTCTTTGGTAAAATATTTTTTGGGCAGATCTTGACAATGTTGTAAACGTACATTTATAACCTTCTTAGTTATTTTAATTAAAGTGTGAAGTGCTAACGAACAATCAGGTGATTGCCATTTCTAAATACTCCGAAGCAACAAAAGGTTCTTGCAGGAGGAATGTAACCTTCAAATTTTTCGAACACCCACAACAAATGCTTCACATCCGTTACTATTTACATTCATATTTATATTAATGAATTTTCTAAACATTTCTTACCGAAAAATGGGCTAGCCATAAAATGGCGAGAAAATTTACTTAAAAATGTGTAAAAGGTAAAGTATTTAAGGTGGTTAATAATGGACAATTGATAATTCCAGAATTGCACATTAACGCGTCTACAGGAAATATAATCGAACAGGTTTAGATTGTTTTACCTTGCAATATCTGACTATTATTAACGATAATGAAGGGATTGTATTTATTATGATTTTATTAACAGAAGGTGGAAAAGTCACGATTTTCAGATAAGTTGTGAGCGTGTTATATTGAAAATCGCTGTGATAAATGAATATTGATTAGAAGCAGTAGCAGAATCAATTTTAGAATTTTAAATTACTTGTAGTTAAGTTGCATAATACCTTTTTTTAGTTAAAGCGCAATGGAAAACTTACGTTAAATATATAATCTTACTAACAAATTTCTGAAATTACGTATTTACTTAGATAATGAAGTAAATACGTTTTTTGTTGTCCTTCTCTTTTTTAGGATAAATCCGTCTATGTTTTTAATGTTTACAAAAATGTATTAATTTTACCAATAATTGGTAGGTTTGCCTTGACGGAAGTGATGAAATTGTCGTTTTATTTTATATGTAGACATCTTACAAAAATTTTAACGACTTGGCAATTAAAAGCTTGTTTATTTACCTTATACAATTAAGCAATTTTATCATAACACGTACGACTTAATTTTCTTTGCAACCTAAAAAATCCTGTATCGTAGTTATGATATCCGTTTGGAGATATTCTTCTGATTTATATTATAGACATATGGATTTGAAGAAATACTACCAGCTTGTTTATGTCTCGTCTTGTTTGGGGAAACAGGTCTACTGCAATTATACCATGAAGGTTTCTGGCAAATTTTTAATTTATATCATCTAACTAGAATATTGCCAAAGCCGTTGTCCTGACAACATAAACCGTGAAAAATCCTGCCATATTTTTTATAATTAAAACTGGTTTTATGTACCCGAAAATAATGATATTAAATAACTGGTTATTAATCTTATCTAACATTACATAGCAGACAGATATAATTGGGTATATCTTGAAAATAAAAACTAAATTCACCACATTGGAATATTTTTTATGTGTGTCTGTCAGATTAGATGTTATTAATTTAACTACAACAATGGTAACTTTAAAGCAGGCCCAAAGGGTTTTTAAAATTTTCCATAGGCATAACAACTACCTATTTTAAGTGCTGTATACAGAGTAGCCATTTACACAAAACGCCTTGTATTAACATGGTTCAATGAAGTGTGACAGAGCAGATAGTTTCCGTCGTAAATTATTTTAAATGACCTGCCAATTAATGTTAGTAATTGCTTTAAGAAAAGCAACGCAGATTTTAGCTTATTATTACATTTTAATTAATATAAAGAATCGTTTAATTTAATTTAGATACATCACACTTTTTGTACAATTTATCATCTCTTACAGTAGACATGATGTAAACGACTAGCTTGCTTTTTAAAATATTATTCCATAATTGTATTACAAAAATATAATTAAATAAACTATTGATATATGGCTGGGGTGGCTTAGTGGTAAGAGAGTCAGGCTTCGGATGTGTAACAGTCCAAACGCTGCCCGATTTAGATCACTTCAGGGGTCACAAAATGTTTCTAATTCCCTGTGTGATCGGTACTGGGATTCCGGTACCCATTTGCCATTGGGGATTAATGGCACTCCTCTTATTACGGTCGCACTAGAGGAGGAAGAAGATTCTACACATATACACCTTAGACTATGCAGGTTAAGTATGGCTACGTATCAACACGGTAACCCGCACAGTCGCGGCCTGTTACGCATAGCACAAACTGGCTTAGCCTTGCCGCACACCAAAGAGATGCGCGTACAAGGCCTGTGAAAGCTCCAAATATAATAAAATATAAACAATTCAGATTTGCTGAAAAATAGTAGGTACAATATTTCAGAAAATAATACTATAAATGAAATTTTAGAATAATACTTTTCGAATATACAGATAGTTGTCAAAGTTTGAAACAAACTCGCTAAATCTGTAACGAATAACTTTGTCTTCCCAATAACAGAAGTATAGCAAAAGCAAACATTTTACGGAAAATTCGTTTTTCTAATTTTAATAGAAATATTTTAAGCAATCTGAAGAAGTTGTTTTTAGGAATGTAGGTACAAGGTAGCGGATAGACACTCTTCTATGATCCCGATAGAAGATAGGTCTATATTAGGGAAGCATCCCTGCCCACATGAGCCATGTTCCTCTCCCACCTTCAAAAACTGGGGAAGATCATGTTCGAACATTTAATTTTTTCCATCCACACCTTACCCCATACTTCCCCTACCCTCTACCAACCCGCATAGGCCAACATGGTAGAGTACGGCCAAAAATTCCATTAAGATGAAACTGTCGATTTACAAAAAATCGCCACGTGGGTCGAGCGAGAATCTCAAAATCCCACACTGGCAAGAAACTGTCAGTACCTATGCTCCAAACAATATGGGGGGAGCAAGAAGTCGAGCAAGACAAATCTAGAGGAGGCCTATGTCCGACAGCCACCGATATTGGCTGGGTGAAGATGATGTAGGTACATATATGATAATTCAATATCTTTTAAACCAATGGAGACTTCAGTAAAACGAGATGCTTAGAAATCCGCATCCTAGGTCTCGCCCATTCATAAACAAACCAATCTTCCACCTTGCCCCCCCCCTTAATACGCCCTTGGTACCATATATAGTCAGAATTGCATTCTTGTGTTATACAAGTATTATAGCGTTCGATAGTTTACAATAAAGACAATCAACACTACTTACCCTAAGTATAACTTCTAAAGAAACTGAAATAATTAGTTTTGTTGTGAACCCTTTGCTATTCACTATTCAGTTTTTAATGTTTATGAAACGAATAATTTAACAGACAACTACCTTGTTTGGAATATTGGTTTATTCTCTATTGTTACGACCCGGACTTGGAGTCTTGGTTCAGAAAAGAATTTTCTGTTCGGTTGACTATAAGATACATTGAGATATCTTACATAGAGGCTACAGTTGTTTTTCTTCTGCTTCATATTACATTTTACTAGTAGGTATTATATTACCAACAGCAATTTAATATAGCTTGTGTCTATCTATGGTAAGCTCCAAATCCTAACACAAATCACCCCTGGTTCACTATCACCGATATAAGATTTATGGAACGAAAATGAAATACTGATGTACCTTCACACCCCAATATGGTATCACAGCAATATACACAAGTGAATGGGCATATGTTGCACCCTCTAGATAATCCAGTGCTTGAATCTGACTGTGGCTTCCTGTCTAGGTTATAGTCGTATCTTTACTGATACCTTATTTCTTAAATCCTGAATCCCTCTGTCCGAATGTTTGATCTCCCACAAATAACTGAGAGGACCTAATCAGTGAGTATCAAAATCCACTTTAGTGTAATAATTGGTGTTTGATGGACTTCAAGTCTTTACTGCTAGCAGTTCCTGAACATCTTGTCTTGTCTTGTTTCCTTGTCTAAATATTTCACCCCTTTACCGACAGCTGATAAAACCCAATCATTTAGTATTGAAATCTCATTTGATGTGACAGTTGATGTTTAGTAAGTTTATCCAATGATTAATTATCTAAATTCACATGTATATGGTTCTATTAAGTGAACGTTATTTGGATAACCTTGTTTTGATTAGGCAACTATGATTAGAACGTTCCTGGGTCAGAGATAGGAATACAAAAGGATTCGTTAGGGTATCCGAAGGGCATCTTAAGGGACTCGTTCCTGCTGATGAAAGACAGAAACACCTTCTACTTGTGAAAATACAAGTGTATAAAAAATACTTAAATTCCGACGCGTATATGTTAAATTAATTCACTTTATTGAAACGATGTTCTAAATGAGGCAACTATGATTAGGGCGGACAAAGGGGCCCAAGGATGTAGGAAGCCGTTCTAAAGGTGTACAACAAACACTGCAACTCGTGCTAAGGGATAAAACCTGTGAGAAACCCTAGCGGAACATGTAAATTGGGGTGTTAGAGGACAGTTTCAAGTATATGGACCCGTTACTGGTGGTGCATGACAAGTTAAGCTTCAATTATATAAAGTTCAACGTCGTAACTTGCCCTATTTAATTTACGTTTACATTATTCGAATTTGAAGTTACAAACGAAAGAAAGATATCAAATCAATATGTAAATCAGAATATTATATTCGTTTGTTAATCAAACGTACTCATAGCTATGGCTGAATCATGGCAAATAAATTACTATTAGTACCAAACCATGTAGCGTTCCTTTTTTCTGAACTATTTAGCTGCACGAACCAGGGTCTTTTTTACAAAACGTAGGTGTTTGGATTAGGACTACTGGGAATGACACACTTTAGAGGATCTTTATTTTTAACAGTTAGGTTTTAAGAACAATCTGTGAAATCTCATATTCAAAAGTTGTGCGAAATTTTATAGCACAGAAAGTATTCTGCAACCTTCATAAAACGTTAAATATTAGGAAGTAATATATCCTAACAAACACTAAATTATACAACTTAATTTAAATTTCAAAATTAATGTTAGATAAAACGTATTTCCTAACCGGCTTAACGCCTTTTAAAATAGAATGCCATATAGCAGTAGTACAGCTAATACTACCGCTGTCTGCTCATTATGTAAAATTAAGGTTCATGGGGCTATCTATTAGAAATGTTATATCTATTGGGGCGTCCGCTGATTACTTATAAAATTCTTATGACAATTAGGTACTTAAAAGTTAAATAGAAAACCAAAGTCAATACATCCATGCGAATTGGATGAAAGAGTACTAATCTAGAAACGTTCTGCATATCTTATTGCGATAATAATGCCATAACACTATTTTAGTACATTAAATGCGGGTTAAAATAGTGCATCAAGAAATGTCACCATCTAAAGTAACGCCCATCGAAAACATACCGTTCAAAATACCGCCGCTAAATTTTTCCCCGACGCTGTTTTTGATGGCATTCTTCTGCCGACGGCATTACTAACCGGTGTTATATTTTGAGGGTACTGTTTTCTACAACGACATTTTTAGTCGGGGCGTTTTTGTCGGCGACATTATTACCCAGCGCTGTAATTGGTGTATGCTTTTTAACACAGCCACTTTTTACCCGGCTTTGTTTTTGATGGCGATACTTCGGTAGGCCGTATTATTACTCGGCACTGTATTTGGTGGGCGCCTTTTTAACCAAGCACTATTTCTGTGAGCGAAGTTATTAGCTGGTAGTATATTTAGTATATTTTCAACAACTCCATCCTTAAGCGGTACTATTTTAGCTTAGGCTACTTCTGTCGGTAACATTTACACCTAGCGCTGTTTTCGGCGCCGACATTATTACAGAATGATGTATTTTGGCGCTATTTTTGACATCGACATTCCTACCCGGCGCTAATTGTGATTGCGCTATTTCTGTCGGCGGTCTTATTTCTTGGCGCTGTATTTGGTGGGAGGTATTTTCCACATTAACATTTATACTCATATTTCTATCGGCTACATTATTAACCAGCGTTCTATTTCGGTATTTTCACCAACAAATTTTTTTGCCGACGTCGATTTTAAAGAACAGTTATGAGAAAATTATGTATAAAGAACTATTAAAAAGAGCGGTAGAAGAAACTGTTGGGATAAGGCAGAGAAGCAGTAAAGAATGGATGTCAAGATAAAGTTGGGAATTGACTGAAGAAAGAAGGAAAATTAAAGAAAAAACTTTAACGGATAGATCACAAAAGAAGCAAGATGAACTGGAAAACACGTATTGGGTTAAAGATATAGAAATTTAAAAAAAATGCAAGAAGAAATAGAAAAAAACAACAAGAAGAACTGTTAGAGGAGACAGAGAAACCAGCAAATATGAATGATATGAAAGCACTATAACATATCAAGAAAGTTGATAGGAAAAAAGAATGCCACAACAATGCAAGTAAGAGATAAAGATGGGAAAATGTTAAAATCAGAAAAAGAGATAGTTATACTATTTCAAAGAAATCTACACGAAACTCGAAATGGTAGGTTCAGACTTAAATAGCGACGAAGAACATGGCGAGCAATTAGATCATAATATAAGCGAAATATCAAGAGAACAGATAGTTACGGCTGTAAAACAGCTAAAGAACAATAAATCATTCGGAATTGATAATATTCCCGGAAAACTGATAAAAGCCGGTGCAGAGATAAGTGTAAACATATTACATTGCTTGCTCAATAAAGTATGGGTTCAAGAAAACATTCCAAACGATTGGAAAGTAGGCCTGATAATGAAATTGCCAAAGAAAAGGAACCGAACAGACTACGACAATTGGAGAGCCGTAACACAAAGAAACAGAGATTCTCAAAACCGTCAAAAGGAGAAAACTACAATACCTGGGTCGCATAATGCGCAACGCTCAACGATACGAACTCTTACAACTGATTCTCCAAGGAAAGGTATTAGGAAGGAGAGGCCCTGGCAGAACAACAACTGGCGTCTTTAGAGCAGCAGCAAACAAGGTGCAAATCGCCAGGATGATCACCGATATTCTTTAACGGATAGGCACCCAAAGAAGAAGAAGAACACAATTAAGCATAGCAAGCAAAATACTTACGCGAATGATTTTAGAACGAATGAAGAGGGAGATCGAACGACTGCTTACAACAAATAAAGTTAGATTCAGATCACGGAAGTCATGCATAGACCAAATATGTACACTCAGGATCGTTTTGGACGAAGCTATTGAATAGCAGGAAGAAATGCATATGGGTTTCGTAGATTTCAGAAAAACCTTTGATAAAATAGTTAGGCAAAAAATGTGGAAAATACATAAAAAATACTGTATACCCAACAAATATATACGAATAATGGAGCTACTGTATGACAGTTATAGGTCAAGAGTGATGCATAATGGTGCGGTATCTGAAGGAAACGAGATTGCAACAGGAGTCAGACAGGGGTGCATCCTATCACCGGTACTATTCCTTATTATTATAGATTGGGTGATGAGAAAGTCGACAGACAACAAAAAAGGACTATTATGGAGATTTGGGCAGAAGCTGGAAGATGTGGAATATGCTGATGACGTTTACCTAACTACTGAACGGAGAATCCATCTACAAGTAAGATTGGAACAATTGAAGATTGTGGCAGGCAGTGTGGGGCTTGAGATAAATACAAAAAAGACAAAAACAATAAAAAAAAAATACGAGACATTTGGCGGACATAAGAATAGATGGAGATAAGATTCAGAATATTGACAACTTTAATTAGATGAATAGGGAGGGTGCCGAAAGGACATTAAAAGAAGAATTAATAGAGAAACAATTGCGTACTACTCATTATACAAAATATGGTCATCATATGAGATATCAAAAAAATTAAACCTAGAATCTTTAATACAAAACGTGAAGAATATGCTACTGTATAGATCTGAGACGGGGGCCCTTAGTAAACGACAAATAAAAGAGATACAGACCTTCATAAATAAATCCCTAAGGGGAATATTGAGAATATGCTGGTCCGACCAAATAACTAAGCAGCAGCTATGGGAAACAATCGGCCAAGAAACAATAGAAAACAATATAAGAAGAAGAAGATGGAATTAGTTAGGACATAAGTTGCGTAAGACATCGCGAGACAACCGTTGGATTATACCAGCAGAAGTAGAAGAAAGCATGGCACGCCGGTGCTAATATGGAGAAGAAACGTAATCAAAGAGTAAACATTAAATGGAATGAAGTGAAAGCAGCAGCCGATAACATAGAAACAGCTAATAGAGAGATATGCAATCAGGAAGAATAACTCAACAACATAAGGAAAGAGATTACCGAACTTTGAAAGAAGGAAGAGATAATATAAGGTTTTCAACCTTATACTATATTCACACTTGTCATCGAAATGCCCATTTGGACGCCCTCTATTTCCAAGCGGAACCACGGGAATGAAGAAGAATTTTGATGGCGCTGTTTCTGTCGGAGGCCTTATTACTTGGCACTGTATTTGGTGGGAGCTATTTTCCACAGTGACATTTTTACTCATGTTTTTATAGGCGACAGTATTAACCAGCGTTCTATTTCACTATTTTTTGCCGGCGCTGGCTTTGATGCCATTGCTTTTGCCGGCGGCATTATTATCCGGTGTTATTTTTGGTGGGTACTATTTTCGACAACGACATATTGCTCACGTGTTTTTATCAGCGGTATTATTACTCGCCACTGTATTTGGTAGACGATAATTCCAACAGCCGTATTTTTACCAAACTCTGTTTTTGTCAGAAATGCTATTACTCGGCGATATTTTTAGAGACCACGGTTTTCAACAACCAATTGCCGTTTTATATATATATATATATATTGTTGTGATACCTTATAACTTTAATACGTTGAGCAACCAAAGAAGGAAATTACTGTGATAATTAACCGACTTAATTCCAGGACAAAATAACATATTAAAATTAATGAAGGTAACTCACATTCTGTACCACGACTATAAGACACTCTCAGGGTAAAATGCTGTATCAACGTCTTGAAACTCACCATGACTCTGTTTAATTTAGAAAAAGTAAAGAATGTACGATAGTCACTGTAGAGGAAGTCTTAATTTAAAATCCATTACATGCCCTCTGATTTTACAAGATTACAAAATTGCTAATTAAAGATATAAAAACAAACAAAATTGAATCTTCTCCATTATAGTCAGAATTTAAGTTTAACGTTTCACCCACCTTCTTCGTCGTCATTAAGATCGTACACTGACCTCTTTCTTCGATAAATTCCTCCAATCAGGCCCAAAACACTTTTTTCAGCTCTCAAGAGCTGTACTAACCACCAACACGGCTCCAACTGGTACTCTCTCCACTATTGCCTTACTATCCAAACTTGCAGACCTCTAATTTAACTCCAGCATCTACTAACTTCTCCAGGATATAAATCGCAGCTAAACTTTCACACGTGGTTATTCTTGTTTAAGAACAAATTTAAATATATCCACTGTTCCTTCGAAAATTTATTTGCTAGCTTACAAAAACTTCTCAACATTCTACGAGTATGTAGTGAAATTCATTAAACAACTATCTCATTCCAATACTTTTTACGAGGTACATAAAAACACCCCTCTTTGTTTCTCTAATTTTCTCGTAACTAATAAATAATAATTTTTATTTTTCCTCCTACCAATGAGGATAAACATTTCCAATCAAGACCTACTAACAAAACATACAATACCTGCTAACCATAGGACACTGCATGCAATAAATAGGATTCCTTCCTATTCTAAAGAAAATATAAATTATCTAAAATGTGCTTCTGAATTGATTTAGGCCAAAAAGAAAACTAACTAACACTAACATCGATATAAGATTTATGGAACGAAAATTAAATACTGATGTACCTTCACTCCGACGCTATATTTGGCGTGTTTTTGTCTTCGACATTATTACCCAGCGCCGTATTTGATGAGCCCATTTTCGATAGCAATATTTTTCCCCGGCGCTGTTATTGATAGCGTTACTTTTACCGACGGCTTTGGCGGACGTTATATTCGAAAGCGTCATTTATACCCCTCGCTGTTTTTGTAGGCAATGCTTTTACATGGCGCTATATTTGGTGGGCACTATTTTCAGGTACATTTTTACTATGCGCTATTTTTGACGGCGCTATTTTTGAGGTATTATTATTAAAGTTTACCAAACGGAAGTATAATTTTACGCTTATGGATTTTGAAGTTTTGCCTTATGTAAACTGTTCTTCACCATACACTAAGAAACCTGATTTAGATATTAAATTTTCTTGAACAAAATTCATACGATTAGAATTGTTATTATTGACAATTGAAGACACTGTAATCATTTAATACATTAACTCACGCATTTGACACAGTTCTTTTAAAGTTGTTGGCATTGTAATAATTGCAATTTACATATTTCTTAATATCTGATAATTAAATGAAATTCAAAATGTTTGGAAAATTAGTTTTCCAACCTTATATTATTATGGACAAGCTAGAAATTTACTGATACTGTAATTCAACACCGAGATGATTTAATACGTTTACATAAAAATCCAATTACATAAACTGTTTCAGAAACAAAAATATCTGTTTCTTGGAATATCATATATATGTATATGATTCGTCTTTTACCCAATATCCCGCTGGGTTTCGAGCTATTGTTTTTTTGTTATCTAGAAATACTTGTATATTTATTGTATCTAATAAATGCGTGTGTGGCGGGAGTTTCGCATAAAAGATGAACGAACAAATACATAAAATGCAAAGCCGCCCGTTCTGCCAGGGTCAGCCCATCACTATCTTCATGTGCTGTGTTTTATATCCGATTGAGTAATTTCAAGTACTACATGTGCATCAACACCGAGACTTTGTTATTTCTCAATCAAGCAGGACATAGCAATTACGAGAATGTTTAAGGTAAGTGTACATTATTCAGGCTGAAAATAATATTGAGGATAACACAATTAGTTTGATAAACATAAATTACTATGCATAAATATTATTTTGTTAGAGTAGTCGAAAGTAACTAAAACTAAAAGTTATTTAAGCCATTAAAGTACTAGATTTTCTAATTATTTTCGTCTTAGATTAGAAGGTTAAAAATGAAAAAGAGAGCCATACCAGATTGTCTCCGTTACTTATTTAATGTAGATATGCTAAAGAGAAATGCAAATAATTTATGTTAGTATTCTCTGCTGCACTTCTATTTTCTGAAGTCACGTACGCTATTCAATTTATTTTATTTAGCTTTAGTATATATTCTACTATATAATATACATATATATTTTATTATTTCGTTAGCGTTAACATTGTCTAAAATTACACCATGGCAGGTAGTAGTTTGTTGGAGAAGATATAAGTGAATATGTCAAATTACTTTATTCAGGATTGTTATAATCCATATTAGCAATGTTCTGTTAATTATTCCATTAATATGAAATGCAAGTAATTTCGGTAAATTGCTATTTTAACCATATGAGAAGAAGAAGTAAGAAATTATCCGCGATGGAAATAAAACCTAAATATTCAATTATTTACATTGACAATAAAAATAATATTGAAATAAATATAAATACATTTTGTCATATAAATTGATAATTATAAAATGAAGCTGGCATATCAATAATTAGAATACAGTTTTATAGGTTTGCCTATTATTGTAATTTATATTACTACTAGTACTAGTTCTGTTTTCAAATACGAAATTTAGAAGAATACCATAGGGAGTTCAATTTGTGTAATAATACTGTTTTTAGTTTTCAAATAACTAAAGGTGAAAATTGAGTTATCTAGACTATCTATATACTAAATACTTGTGTTTTTAAGAAGGAACCCCAAATTTGGTTTTACTACTGTAGTAAATGAAAGTTAACCTGTTGTTGCTACCATTTTCTGCTTCGAAAACTGTTATCTTTACATTTAACCAAATTTTGCACAACTATCTATACAATATCTGTGTAATTGTTAACTTCAAAAATAAAGTTTTTTTGATACTGTCAGGTGTCATGTGAAAACGGTTGTCTTGGTTAATTGTTTGTTGCCTTACTTCGTCTAAATAATGATTATAGACAATTTCAACAGGCATTTAATTTTATTTTTTTGTCTTTATGTTTAACCATCTTTTGAACAACTCTTTTTCCGAATATTAAAAATATCTCATGTTAATATTTTTTCAAGCAACTTTAATTTAATATCAGGCCCTACTGTAGCTATTAACCGTAAATGTTTGCAAATGATAACAACTAACAAATATCTTAATTATAAATAATACAATTACACAACGTTGTTACTTATAAACTCCCATATTTACCTGAACATTAAATAGATTCTGAAAAATTACAATACTGTTGATCGTGTAGAAAAAACTGCTTTATAGATATTGCTAATAGTTTGCATTTTTTATGAAAAAATGCAATTTCTAATTTACTGTTATTGAAAACTACCCAAAATTACAAATAAAAGAAACTTATTTTCGTTTTTAGGTAAATCAAAGAACACAAAATTTTACTTATTATGTACAGGAATAGCTTTCCTTTGTAGTGTCATGCCGTGGCAGGTACAGCTACTATTTAGTCTAGGGCTGAACAGTATTATACAGAAGTCAGTGCGGCTAGCATTACGCTTCAGCCATCTATTATTACCGCAGGGAGTTACCCCTAAACACCCATTTAACACTTAAAACCACCTAGATATCATGGTAGCTCCTGAGAGTCGAAACTTAGTTACACTCCCACTAGGGGTTATAGCTACTACTATATGGCCTCTTTTACTTATTACACTATAAATTATAAATAACCACTAAAATACATTACATGGAAGTTTTATATCTTGTGTTTAAATAAATTTCTTAAAATTTCAAACTGAAATAAGTGGCAATTAGAAAAGAAATAATCGGAGTATTAAAAAGATTAATTTTTTCCTGCCTAGTCGGTTTCCTAGTCCCTGGTTGCGCACATTCGTCGCCCGTTCACGTAAGATCAGGAGAGTTAAGACTGCGTGGTCTCCGGTCAGTACTTGGATGGGTGACCCGGAGGTTGCGTTAACGCGGCGCCTCTCTCCCACGAAGATTGATCACTATGGGAGAGTAAACTAATAACCCCCCTTATGGGGGAGGCCTTGCCCAACAATGGGATGTCGCGGGCTAATAAAAAAAAAAGTCGGTTTCCTTCAACTTCTTTTTCATATATTGTGATTTCGAACGCCTTTTGTTCCGTGACCGTCAAAACTGCCCGCGCCGAAATAGCCCCGTCAAAATAGCCCAGACAAAACAGCCTATGTCCAAAAGAGCCCATGCCAAAATAGCCCTGACAAAACAGCCCATATCCAGAATAGCCCATGCCAAAATAACCCAAGCCAAAATAGTCCTGGCAAAACTGTTCATATCCAAAATAGCTCATACCAAAGTAGTCCCGACAAAACAGCCCATATCCAAAATAGCCCATGCCAAAGTAGCCCCGACAAAACTGCTCATATCCAAAATAGCCCATGCTAAAATAGCCCTGACAAAACAGTCCATATTCGAAATAGCCCATGCCAGAGTAGCCCCGACAAAATAGACAAAGTCGAAAATAGCGCATGCCAAAATAGCACTGACGAAACAGCCCATATCCAAAATAGCTTATGCGAAAATAGCCCATGCCAAAATAGCCCTGACAAAACAGCTCATGTCCAAAATAGCCCATACCAAAGTAACCCATACCAAAGTAGCCCCTACAAAACAGCCCATATCCAAAATATCCTATGCCAAAACAGCCCTGAAAAAACAGCCCATATTCAAAATAGCCCTTGCCAAAGTAGCCCCGACAAAATAGCCCATGTCCAAAACAGCCCGTGCCAAAATAGCCGTGACAAAACAGCCCATATCCAAAATAGCCCATGCAAAAATAGCCCTGACAAAATGTGCATTAAATCAACATTTTCAATTTTATTTTATTCACATGAATTTAGTTCTACTTCACGGAATCTACGAGAAAAAACATTATCCTAACACAATCGTACTTAATTACTTTCGCGGAATTTTTCATAATCTGGATATATACTTACAGTGTTTAATATAATGTGATATGACCGAAATGTGCTTATATTTTTGCAATGTGTGTACCCTTTGCATGGGCTATTTTAGGTGCGGGCTGTTTCGTCGGGGCTGATTGAACGCAGGCTATTTTGACGGGATACCCATCTAAGTAATCCTCCAAAATGATGGTAAGCAACTTCGTCAATTTTTATTCCCCCATCTGAAAAGCCATTCTAATCGAAAACAAAATACAAAAACTAAATAACAAAACTGAAAAAACCGTATACGTCATGTACTGTGATTCTGTCGTATCGACGAAATAGCTACTGTACAAATATTTAAAATACTCAATTTAATTGCCATTTTTTGCTTTCACTATCGCTGTTTGCAATACTTTAAAAGTCACTAAGTTCCCCGGTGAGAACATTGGTAACCAATTAAAACCAGAAGAATCAAACGATACCGTGGAAAGACTAATAATAATTACATGTGAACGAGGCACAAAGCGTCGTAAATCTTCCTCATTTTCCAGTCCCGAAGGCTGCATAGTATTGTTCATAATTTTTAAACAAATATCAAATATCTATAATTAACGAATTCAAAACAAACCCGCTTAAGAGGTCAAGGTCTTGTCTTGTCATTTTCAATAATTAGGAACTGTATGAGAATATCATAATATATCAATTTAAAAGCGTCTCCTAATTAAAAGAGGCTATAATAATGGCTTTCAATTATGCAAAACATGTCGGTGACATAAAGTTGTTGTTTTTTCGTCTAACAAGACGGAAACCGTTTAAATTTATTACGTAAATATCAATAAATTTGCAAACGGCAGCTCGTTGTAATACCGTAAGTAATTTAAAATAACATTTAGGCGAAAACTCCAATGCCCCTGAAAATTTGAGAATAATATTTTCAACCCGGACATAGACGGTATTTTAAATCCAACTTGTTTGGTGGTCTGAGATTTCAATTAGCTTCAGTATCATTTCACGACTTCTTTATCTTGATTATTTGGTTAAAGTTCTCTATGGAAGTTGTTATATCAATTTAATATCCTCACAAACAACATATTTACAGTTACAATATTATTATGCGGTTAATTCTATTATTATGACAATATATCTCCTTGCTTAACAACCAATCAGTGGATTTCAAATTTTGAAATTCAGCCAATAGAATCGGAACTACAGTGAAAATATAGCTTGTCGCTGTATTTTCACGGTGATAAACCTGCTTAGTTTTTGTTTTACTAACTGTCAAGTGAAAATAATGATTTAAATTATAAACGTCAAATTTATGTGTTTTGACAGTTATCTTTATTTTTCAATATGAGCGATCGTTGGGGACAAATGTCCATTGGCATCATAAATGAGGAAGTTGAAAAGAGTATTCCGTCGAATACGGCAAGAAATAAAGTATCAATTACCAGGCAATTCAACAATTTTTGCACAAACAGGGGTTATGTTATCAATGCAAATACCACAATTGCGGAGCTGGCAGATATTTTGAAAGATTATGCCTGTAATATGCGGAAATTGGATGGTACAGACTATAAAGAATCTGTTATCAAAACACACTGGAATACTGTTGCCAAGGAACTACAAGAAAGTTGTTTGAAAAGCTATGGAAAAAAATTCAACCCATTTGATGACCTAGAATTTAAAGGTGCAAGGGACGCACGAGATTACAAAAGAAAGCAGTTACAAAAGAGACCGGAGAAACGTAAGCAAAGCGCTGCTGCTTTTACTAAGGAGGAACTGTCATCTCTGCAAAAATGTTGGGACGAAGATTCACCTGCAGGCTTGCAGAAGAAGTTTTTCAACATCGTTGCTGCCGAACTTGCTTGGAGAGGCAACGAAGCAGCGAATGCTTTAGTATCGTATTTTCAGAAAGAGCTTGACAATTACGGCAATGAAACAGGAAGAATAGTGTACAATCCAGTATTTACGAAGACTAACCAAGGAGGTGCAAGAAGTTGTGCTAATAATAAATGGCTGACTCCCAATGAAATTGACCCAGACATATGTCCAGTTCGTTTATTCAGAAAGCTGATGGAGAAACGTCCGCCGCATATTAAAACAGACAGACTGTTCATTACACCAAATCCTAATTGGAAATTAGCCGATTCTAAAGGTTGGTACAAAAATACTCCCGTGGGATTTGTGAGTTGTCCAAATGGACTAAAAATACTGCAGAACAAGCTGGGCTTGATACAAAGCGAAGGAAAATCACTAATCACAGTCACCGATCTACCGCAGTTACACAGCTTGCAAACGCAGGTATTCCAGATCAGCAGCTTATCAAAATTACTGGTCATGGTAATTCTAATTCCATTGCTCCATACCTTACAATACAGCCTAAGCTTCACGAGGAAGTTGTGAACAAAATGAGAGGAAATATAGAAGAAACTAGTCTCGACTGTAATAGAATAAACAAGGTTAACTCCATAAACAATGTGATAGCTACAACTACCAATACCGAAGTGTCAACAAAGACAGGTCCACGCGTTCTTTTCGAAAATTGTACCTTCAATATTCAAACCTTTAACTGTAACGAATTAAAATAAAATGACCCTAATTTTTCTCTTTAGTGTTCACGTTGTTAGTTTTTGATTTTGATTTCTGTAAATTACTTCAAATTAAAATGGTGACACGATTTTTCTTTATTTCAAATCGATATATTGTCGTCCTAAATATTATTCGTGGTATGATTAATAACCTATAATTTTTTGGAATATCAATTCATTGGCAATCCCAATGCAAGAAAATACAACTCGTCCTGCGGACTCGTTGTATTTTCAGCTTTGGGATTACAATTCATTAATATTCCAAACAATTATCGGTAATAATCATACCACTTATTATATTACCCCTGAAAACACTGTAAATACACAGTTATAATGGAAACATAATTATGTGTTTCAGGAAGTTATAATTACATTTTAACATTTTTGTTGTTAAAATGTTTATAGTAGTAAGGGTATTTTTATCCACGATATGTAAATCTGTTGATAGCTGTGTATCCTAAGCTTAAAAATTACAATTTAAGCAGAAAATGTAAGAGATTTAAAACAATATTTACCTAGCATAATTTTTGGAATTAAATTATTAATCATCAGCAATCCTACTGCAATGTTGGTTGCCTATACAAAACCATAACTCCTAATTATAAATAACAACAAACATTGTGGTTACAAAAAAAGGGGACCTCTGATTTTCAGAATTCCGAACAGAACTACAATATGTCGAAAATTTTATGTCCAGCATAAACTAATTTACTCAAATTAGTGACGGTATATAGTTGATAAGTTGATAAAACCCCTTAAGACATTACAATTTTTTTAATAAAGTGCCGTCAATACGAAATAGAAAAGCATTCTTCTTAGGGTGCTTTGTCTCTTACGAGACGTAGCGATCTTCTCTCCTATGCCTGTGTTGCGCGTTTAGAGTGCCACAGACATAGAGGACCTACAGCTTAACGTGGGCTCCGAACCACGGGAAGTGTAAACACTTCTACTCCAGAGAAGATTTACTAGGCAGAATACCTCGCTGGTTTGCCATTGCCTTGCGAGGGAGAACGGCCGTTAAAAATCCGATGTTCCGGTACTGGGAATTGAACCCAGGACCCTCAGCGTAGAAGTCTAACGCGCTAACCTCTAGCCTACGGCCGCCTCTGAAAAGCATTACAATAATTCAAATTGCAACTTACTTCCTAAAATCTTTTCAAAAAGCCAAGTATTCAAAAAATATATGCCCTTCAGATAGGTAGGTATGCAGAAAGTTTTAGACACCGGGTTCTTCGTTTTGCGCCTCATCACTGCAAAGTTAACGTAGGTGAAATGCAAAAACCAAGAAAACATTTGACAGGAAGGTTTTAAAATTTATCTAAAATACCTACAAGAAAATCGAGCAATGGAATGAGACACAGATATTGATGCAATATTTAGAAACAGTAACGATGAGGATTCTTCATGAAAAATGTTACATGTTGATTAATTTGGCCATTCAATTAGCATGTCGATTAAACATTAATTATTTACATTTATATTCTTCTGGTGTTTTATCTCTTACGAGACGTAGCGTCCTTCTTTCGTATGCCAGTGTTGCGCATTTGAAGTGGCACATACATAGAGGACCTACAGCTTAACGTAAGCATTGAACCACGGGTGTGTGAACACTTCTACTGCAGTAAAGATTTACTAGGCAAAATACCTCGCTGGTTTGCCATTGCCCTATAAGAGAGAACAGCCGTTAAACGTTCAATATACCGGTACTGGGAATTGAACCCCAGACCATCAGCGTAAAAGTCTAACGCGCTAGCCTCTAGCCCACGACCATCTCCATAGTTGCACGTGTGGAGAAAACTATGAAACTATTAAACATACATACAGGTACAGTATTTATTAATTCAGGATTACTTGCTCAATTAATGACCTTGTTCAATGTTCGACAATACAAAAAGTTTATATAACAAAAATTTCATGTGTTTGATTAGTTTAGAATTTGCAAAAACACAATCACTAACAATCGGTTATTATGATACTATAATTACCAGTTTATTTGAATCAAAACACACCACCTATTTAAATTTTTTCTTTTTTCTTCGGTGAATCTAAGTCTGCTAAAACAAATCAGCTTTATACCTCGGATATTTAGTATTCAAAAATATATTCTGGACAGGTTGTAATTATTTTTGACAGTTTTAACCAAACTGAACAATTTTGTAAAACTGCAATAATAATATTTTTCCAAATATTACTGTAATATTAAAAATAAAACAAAAGTACGTCAAGCTGAGATATCACATATCAGGAAAACAGAGTTGTGCCGATACTATCTTTTCAGGTACTTTTAAATGAGACATTTCGCATTCAAAAATTACTTGATCTCAGCTATTATATATTACAGTCATTAGAACATTTAATTGTCAAATTTAAACCAACTTTTAAAATGATTAAAGAAATCAAGTTACCACGACTATATGTAATAATGAGGGTGACTCAACCACGACCTGATTAGGTAATACCACAAGAACAACGGAACTAAGCAAATTAACAATATAATTACATAAAGTTTTTGACTAATGCCCTGTACAATTTTTGCAAATGGATACTGTCAACAAATTATTAAACAACAAAGAAGGCGGCTTGAGCAAACGAAATGTAGTAGTTAATCATATGAGCCAAAGAAAATGAATCATTGTATTAATAATTTAGCTAGCGTTTTCTATCTTCATTTACAGGTTTATTATTGTTAAACTGTTTAATATAGTGCAAAGGCTGCCATCACCTGCTATTGAAGAAAATCGATCAAAGGTCTGGAAAAATTATTGGAGACAAACAATGTGATTCTGGCCTGGTACTAGATGAGTGGCTTTATTTGTAAGAGATTGTCTCCACCCTTCGCCATAATAAATTATTAATTGCATTAAAGACACCCCTACTGCGAAGTACCATAACATTTTGAAAATATTTGTACTCATTAGCAAAACTTACTTAGACTAAACTTACGCATCAACTAACAGAGTAAAGTAGATATCCACATATGCTTCGTAAATAGCCCAACATTTAGAAGAGGGCTGTTCCGTCCCTCCTTCACATTTTCCGTATGGCAAACGTTATTCACCACTTTATGGTAGACATCCATTAATACTTACTTCAGTAGCAAAACAACTTACTATGCGATCTGAAGTTTCTTCAGTCTTCAACTACACTGGCATTTTTATATCGCTTTAAGTATAAGCGAACGCCATTAGCAATGACGTGCGACTTACGCAGTACAAGTACTCGTATGTTAGAAGTACATATCTATTGAAGCTACATCAGTTATCATATCCATTCGGTATAAACTTAAAGTATATCTGGGAAAATGAAAAAAATTCTGAATAAAACTGCATGCCGATCTTTTTAATAGCGAACACTTTAGTAGGTATTTTACAAAATATTCCGGCTATTTTTTCTCGTACTGGAATGCAAGATTGATAAACAAACAATTTCATATACTACCATGTGCAGCCAAAAAACGAAAAGAACTGCTAAAAGCGACGAGATAAAGCAAATGTGGCCGCATACCACATTATTCAAAGTTAATCTCTAATTATTTCCTGCCATTTATGCATCAGACGATTACACTGTAACAATAGGCTTGTAATTAACCGATTGCAAATCATCAGTTAGTTACTGACTGCTGGTTTCCCAATATCAGCCCATCTTGACGAAGTAAACTCCAGCCGCTTTTGTAAGACGCATGTAATAACAGCATACAACATCGCAATTAACCCGTTCGAGCATATTTCGAGGCACGTCTTGGTTTCAAGCTTGCAGACATTTCAAGGATACGTTCAACTGAGATCCAACAGGCCCTTAGTGATCGTTTCTATTATTAACTATCATAAAAATATGTTTAGGACAGGACCGGATTTCATCGAATTATTTGATTCTCCAGGCTTAATGTATAATCTTCTGTTATACAAATACATGTTTGTAGGTTTTGTCAAAAACCGTAAATGGCTTATGTTATACTTATAATCCAAGCACATGTCACCACAAGTCGTTTAGTCTTCAATCATTTTGAATTGTAAAACTTGTATCACATTTGTAAATATTTTTCGCAAATCTCCCCCCTGGAAAGAAATAACACTATGCAATGAAGATGTGATTTGATTTTGCAAAATGTGTTAGTGCTTTTAGGTAAACTGAACGACTTGATTTTATGCAATGTGACTGCATCATTTAGGCTTTTTTCAAATTTATGGAAAATAATATATAATAAATGGATTTAATTTGGGGACAATTCTATTACAATCACTTATACTAGGTATGTAAATTTTACAGAGTACATTAAATAATACAAAGTAGAATGTTTTTTTTTTTAAGAATCGTGGAGTTGCCGAAGGCAACTCCAAGATTCCCATCCCACCCAGCTTATCCCGGCTCAGCACATTTCGTGCTATTCACAGGTCTAACATGCCCCACCCTTGAAAAACCCCATGCCCCAGACACCACAAACACCCTGGGAAAGTGCAGTGCTCAGGATTCGAACCTGAGCGACTTTGGTAGAATAACTCCGAAGCCAAGCGCTGCGGCTATTACTCTACCGCGGTCCCAAAGTAGAATGTTTAAACTAAATATGTAAATAAACTCTACTCAAACAAAGTCAAAAGCAAACATATAACACACCTATTTATAAATGCAAGCCGGCTATTATGACATCTCGAGCTACACATTAACCCCGCTCCTCTTACATACGCACTTTTTGGTGTCACGCTGTTTTTTCGCTGGTTACACGAACATTTTGCATAACCCTATCCCACAAATTTGGATTGACAAGAATCAGTTTGTCTTAAACTTATTATTTATTTTGGAATGGCTTCTAGTGGAGGTGCTCCAGATTGTTGAATTTCATTACTAGGAAACCAATTTATTATTACCAATTATTCCACTAGGTGTTCCTAAGTACACCAAGTAAATGATATTATTTAACAAAAGGCCTAAATTTCCAGGTGTGGTAGGATCGCTCCCTTACGTCGGTGGTTAGCCATAGTAGCAGAAATAGGCCGACGTAAATAAAAACAAAAAAAGGCCTAAAATTTGCATAAAATGCCTAAAAGCAGCAAGACATTTTGCAAAATGACCGAAACTCAGCCGTCACATTGCAAAATAGTCGATGTTTAGCAAAAAGACAGATTATGTGAAACGCCTACGACATACAATAGTATGTCATTATGTATTTTACAAAACAGTTTGTGATTATTGGGGTTGCGTCAGTTGGCAATTTATACGTTTAATGTATACATTTTGATTATGTGTTCTTGGAAAACCATCGACATGTATTCGATCGGTTCAGGTACATGCTATTTCCACCAATTTTGTAGTGTTGTTTAACAGTTATGTTTGTTATTACGGATTCAACATTATCAACTGGCTTTGAAAGCTTATTCAACGGATACTTTAGGCGTTAAGCCATCTACGGGCGTTTGGTACATATTTGCCAATTCCAATACCGTACCGTACAATAAAAAAAATAGTAGAGTAAGCTAAGTTAGACACCATAAAATTAATGTTAGTCTATTATATTGTCGCTGCTCTGTATGATATTCAGAGTTTATTATTGTTTTTGCAGACAACTACCCAGATTTATTGAAGAACTTCATGAAAATTATACAAATATACAAGACTTTTACCAACAACTTGTTCAGCAGTTATGAAGTTCGACAAATATGCGAATGCATATTTGTTTTGATTCAAGTCGAAAAATTTTGATTCAAATATGGTGCACCGGCGCCGGTAGCTCGGATAGGTTGGCCGTATGCCTTTCACGCAGCTGTCCCGGGTTCGAATCCGGACGCCGAGGTCGGTGGTTTTTTTCTGAGCGATAAAAAACGCTAAAACGGCCCTTGTTCTCGGATAGCAAGTAAAATCGTAGGCCCCGTGTCCAAGTGTTGTTGGGCACGTCAAAAGAACCCTCAAACAGGCTAAATTTCCAGGTGTGGTAGGATCGCTCCCTGGCGTCGGTGGTTAGCCATAGTAGCAGAAATAGGCCGACGTTAAATAAAAAATAAAACAAAAACAAACAAATATGGTGCTTCTTATGGTCATCAAAGTGACAATAACAGCCTGCTCTGCTTCTATTTTTTTATCGCACGGTAGATACTTCATTAGTAATAGGATGGGCAACGCATTAAATCTGCTTGATTCGTGCACAGAAGATCCAAGTGTAATCCTCGGTTCTCTTCGTTGGGTGGTATTAGGTCAACTACACAACAACACCACTCGGGTGATGGTTGTGTTTCTTAGTAGAATATTCTGTAAGGGTTAGCGGATTCAGAATTCATTTTGAACGTTTGAGATATTCTAGTAAAATATGATTCGAGATCAAGTGCAATTCATTTCCATGGTTCAGAACCGACGTTAAACTGGAGGTTTCCACTGTTCTTTGTCGCCGGTAGCATGTACCACGAGGCAGTAGATGAGGAGTCTCTAACATCCTTGATAGGATACGAAAACAACTGAGGATCGTATTGTTGAAAGTTGCAACTTCCAAGTTTTTACGTTTTCCTAATACTTTTGACATAACAGAAGGATATAGAGGATGCTGTGCATCAACCAAATAATGTAGTAGGTACCAATTTTAACCTATACGAAAAACGTTTGGTTGAAAATATATAACGGTAACTAATTAAATCAACTTTTATGTAGTATGATTTTATAAATTCGACAGTAAAAGATAAACGCTCTTGGAGTAATAGTACCTATTTTAACCAATATTACATAATTGCATACCTACACCATCAGTCTATGTTCGTAACATGGGATCATATCCCAAACATTAATTAAAACCATGACTGATGGTTTGTTGTAGAAGCGCAAATATTGATTTTATTTGAAAAAGTTTCAAATATGTCGTTCAACACATTTTCCGAACCAATGAAAAAGGTTTACAGTATATTTTTATACGTCCAAGTTTATTTATTTATTTTGTTTTATATATCGCCGGCCTACGCATGAAAACGTTTAATACAAATGCTTCATTTCAAATGTTCCTGTCTTTTTAAGATATATTTACTTACGATTTTTTTGTTGAAGCTTTCGTGTTATTGCCAAATTCTCCAATTATTTATAGTAAAACAAATAATCAAATAGAGTTCGCAGAAAATTGATTTATTTGGAAAAAAGAAGATATAATACGGGCAAGTACACTTTACCAGTTACTATGACACCAAAACAGCAAAAATCTAATGTCTTCTTCTTATAAAGCACATTCATAATTTTAGTTAGCAATAATAATATATTTTCAATGCTAAAATTACCAACCTTGAGATATAATATATTGTGAAATCCTTCAAAACAGAATCTCCCTATTGCAGAATAAGATTGAGAGTTGTAGATTTCCGTTGTTCTACTTCCAATGGAATTTTTCTCGGTGGCTTTTAAAATGTATATTGCCACATCAAAAACTGGAAAACCTTTTGTATAGCGTAAATTAAATAGATTATAACAGACACATATTCGGAAGCTTGGTCTATGTCTAGAGTACTTTTGTCACTGGTAAAATTGATCATTTTAATAGACGTTAGAAACACAAGTATGAGAGATTTGTGATTGTTTGTGTGATACTAAAAATGCCGATCTTGCATAAGAAATTGACATTGTTTTCAACCTAATTTTTATAACTTTCAGGGGGTTCTCAACTACTTTAAATAAATTTTGTTTAAATCATCATCGGCAAGCAGCCGTTCTCTTTCGCTGCAGAATGTAGCCCTCTCTTCTACTTTCCACTCTTCCATGTTTTGAGTGTTTGTTGCTAGTTTGTCACTACTCTTTTAGTAGCGTCCGTCCATAGAGTAAGTAGATGTAAGACTACTCCGATTATTGGTATCTTATGGAAATCAGTGTATGATATGTATTGTCCATCTGCTATTACTCATTCTGGCTACTTTTTTCTATTGTAGTCTGTACCACACGCAACTTGTTAGCTACTCTTTTTGTTAAAGTTAGGCTTTCTGTTGTATAAGATAAGTCATAACCGCACATGTTTAAATATCGAAACACAATTGTTTGGGTCTAAACGGCAAGTAAGGCTTCGTATAGGACATAGGATAATGATAAGCTACACGTTGTACTATTTGGATTTAGATGGAAATATTTTTGCATGTTAATAACCAGCGTCATATGTAAATAAACAATACAGTATCTAACATATGGGGTTGCTAGGATAATCATAATTACTTTGATTTATCTACATTTATGGCAATACTTCCCAGAACTTACTGAAAAATTGCAGAAGCATATACCAGCTATCCCTATAATAACCCATTTTATGACAATCTCATGCCTTGAGACCTACATAGGACGAACAAAATATGAAAGTAATAGCATAAAGATTTCGTTTTCAGGTTGTTTTTATTTAATGTTGTCAAGTCATTACAATTTTCAATTTTTTTAATAAATCGTTTCATTAGCTTTTTTAATAGATATTATTACCATTTGTTTAAAGATATGTTACAAGTACAGCAATTTTACACCTATAATGGCAAAATGCAGTTTATGGAATTAAATAACCTAAAAATTCAATTTTCGATAAGTAACGTTAATGGGACTTGCCAGTATATTGCGCGAAGCTTTTCAAATGGATAATCATAATGAAAGCTATCTAGTTAACATGATATGCATTGTAATTAATGTGAAACCGTCTTTGAAGACTGAAAAGTACACGCTTTACATCCTTTCCTATTGATTTTTTTCTGGTAGATAAAAGAGATAATTTTCGTTACTTATAGCTACACTCAGGTACAAAAAAATGGACCACCTATTGTTTTTTTAAATTTTGTTTATATCACCGTTGTTATAGTACTTCCAATAAAACTTCTAGTATTTTACGATGAAAGAGATTATCAGGGTGTAGATAAAAACGGCATTTGGTACTTATCAGTTTATTAAATAAACATTAATTAACGAAAATGCAATTTAACGATATACGTGCTTCACTGGCTACTGTCTTCAATTGTTTGCTTTTGTTTATTTTCGATTTACTGTCATACCCACTGCAGGTTTGTGTGTTTATTGTGGTTTTAATGCTGAAAATTGTGCAAAATCTACAGCTCTTTTGGAAGATGGACGAAGCGCATTGACAACTTGAACGGTTTACAGAGACCGGCAAAAATTTGTGAAGGCCGGGATTTGGCAGGAAACGGAATATTACTGTTAACAATGACCAACTCTTAATACCCTAAAGAATCGTCATTTGACTTCAGTGCAGACAAAATTAATTTCGCAATTTCGCGGAGCTCATGGTACAGGTACAGTTCGTCGAAGGATACAAGAAACTGATTTGAAATCTTGCAGACCAACAACTGGATCAAAACTACTCTAAGCCACCGATACGCCAGACTCCAATTTGCTCGCAAACATTTGAGTTGGACATTGGCAAAATGGAGCATGGTACTGGTTATTGACGCATCTAAGTTCTGTCTACATTCACCAAATGGAAGATAACGAGTCTGGAGACGAATGACAGAACGATTCGCGCAGTGCACGTTCAAACCTGTGTTAGTCATGGAGGTGTGGGCACCGAATTGGTCGTTACTAATGAAGGGTCGCTGGCGGCATGGCAGTATATTGAAGATTTTGGTAAAACATGTAATTCCATTTGCTCCATATATGGGCGATGTTTTGATGCAGTATAACGCAAAACCGCATTCGGCGGGGTACGGCAGTGAATACCTGGATGAAGTAGGAATAGAAAAACTAAACTAGCCAGTTTGTATCCCGGATGGAAACCGTATAGAACATGTTTAGGACATGCTGGGAAGGCGCGTTAAAAATTGAGCAATTGCGCCAACTGCGATAAATGATCTTCGTGTAGCACTTGCAGAAGAATGGCAAAATATTCGGCAAAATGATATTCGTGAGCTCATTAGTGGCATAGGCCGCCGTAATCAGGCGATAGTTAGGACTAGAGAAGGCAATACGAAGTATTGAAATTTATTCAAGTAAAATCTCTGTTACGTTCATTCCCAATGATATATTTTCGTAGGCATTCTCAATAAATGTCCAAATCACTTTATACTCCGTTTCTCCACTCTATCAATTACTGTTTCGTTGGCTCTCATTCGATTCCCGATTTCTATATTGGGGAACATCTTCCATCCTCCTCCAGTCCTCGGTAGGTAATCGGTTTCAACGGCTATACGTTTTCTTCTTACGTCTGCATTTATGCTCCGATAATTTTTCTGCTCTGTTGGATTCTATTTTTTAATTCAAAAGTCCATAATCCTTTTTTATTAATTTGCGCACCCGCATATTGGAATCGATCGACTTGTTTCGCTTATACATCATCATTTATCATTTCCTCCTTCGTCTTCTGTAGACTTACTTGTAGTCCCCATTTTATATAGATAGTATATTTTTATCATGAATTTAAGATCACCTGAAGGTAAACAGAACTTAATACAGCTGATCTTCGTAGGAATGCCCATTCCCACATAATAACTCTTCCAGTTCTGAAGAGTTACTTCTACATAGATATAGAACAATACAACCCTATCTGAGTCCCATATTGGCATGTGCGCAACTGGAAAGTTATCTTCCAATCTTCACATATGACACATTATTTTTATATAACTTTTTTATAATTTTGATAAGATGAGTATTAATCTTTATGTTTTGCCGTGCTTCCCAAAGTTTACATCGCGGCACTTAATCGTACGCCTTTTTCAACTCAATAAAGGCTGTAAAGGGATGTAGTTCCCCTTCTTTTGAAATTTTCTTTTGCACTACTTCTTGTAGTATAAACAAGTTATCCACACAAGATCAACTGGAGATAAATCCACTTTGCTCTTCTGCAATTCGTTCGTCAATATCCGTTCTTAGTCTATTCTCTAGTATTTTTCCAAACAATCTAGTAAACATGCCGGTAACACTTAGACCTCTGTAGTTTCCCGGGCCTTTCCTATAACTTTTCGATATTTTCTAAACGTGCATTATCTTTAAATTTCATATAAATTATTTATCATTATTATTGTTCATTAAATATACTTATAAGTTTCTTCTATAAGCGGATAGACTCTTTCATCGTAAAACACCAAAATTATTGTAGTACTACAACGGTGATGCTATTATCAATAATTTAAAAAAATAAATACCTACCCGTTTTTGAGTATATTTGTTACTTTTAGGCAGAGTACTCGGTATGATGAATTCATTACCAAGTACTTGCTCACTTCAAAGATAGCGATATTTATTCTATATATCAGTAGAAAACAGATACCTAAAATTATAAACGTGAAAATATCAACTTTATCTACTTGCTATATGGTGGCATTACAATCGTATTTTTAAGCAAATTTGTAAATGGTGCGGGTACTCGCTACTCGATTTGGGTAAAAAGTAGTTAAAATCAAGTACCCGTTTGCAAAATGTAACGAATACTTTTGCATGATGTTATTTGTTTGTTTTGCACAGGCCAGATCTAGTATTAGTCACTTCCTATTTGGGCATCGAGTACCTACTCGAATAAAGAATAATTGCTTTATTAGATCTCTAATAGAGAGCGCACTTGTGTGAAATACAAACAAAATAAGAGCTATAAAAATGGAAAGAGATGACCATTGAATAGTTCCCTACAACGAAGAACCATAACACCAAGGTCAGTAAATTTTTAAAGCAGCTTAAAAAGTTTCAACAAATAAATCTGGGATGTTAAAGCCAAAGTAAACCAAAAGCTGCTTATTTTACAAGTACAAATAGTTCTTATCCACATTTGGAGTCACCTACCTCCATAATCTGCAACAGAAATGCATGCACATGTCAGAGAATTATATCCAGATAAACTTTTATGTTACGAATTTCAGCTTCACTTGCCTAGTAAGCTCGTTTAAAATTGAATTTTTATAGGTTGTTCTAGTTTACCATTACGCTATTTCGATAAAGTGTTAATAAGACTGTATATAAGAATAAATAACGTAACGCGTTTTCTTAAAATCTTTTTGTATGTTACGTTTAGGCAAATAAATATTTATTCCAATTTTCTTTTACAGAAGTAATTTTTTTTAATTAAGTGGAAATCAAGTATTAGTGATTGCACACAATGGCATTGTTCCCAAGATGTATTGTATTCTAGGAAATATTTTTAAATTCATAAAACTGGTTTCACTTTAGTGCAAAAAATTACAAAATTCAACACCATTGTTTCATTTTATATTTATTACACACAACCACGTTTCTGTATCTAATTTTTATAATCAAGATACTGATAGTTTGTTTTATTCTAAACAATACATAATTTTTTTCTTAATACATAATCGTATTTATTACTTGCGCTAATCTCTAGATTAGTTGTTCTTAACCTTCTTGAAGTCACAGAACACTTTTCATTATAATAAAAATTTGCGGAACGCCAAAATCTCTAAAGTTGTAAAAGTAACAAAAAATATAGGCATGTAGGGTGACTTTAATAGTTATGCAAATATTTTAAGCAGATTGTTAATAGGCACCCCTGCTGAATTTACTTTTTGCTCATATTATATTTGATTTTTTGACAATAGGTCTATTACTTCTTCTAGTTGTATTCTATCGAATGTTTATGAAAGTCGAAAAGCACATGTGGGCGGGTTTATTAAATTCTAGTGAATTTTAGGTTTAGTGTGAGGACGACAATCTGTGCTTGACCTACCGCTTCTAAAGCCGGCTAGTGTTAGATGTTTGTTTTTTGTTGTTACTATTCGTGTCACTTCCATTTAATCAGGTATTTCATGATAATTGTACAATAGCAAAATGGTAAATATCAAAATGTTAGATGCTACAGCCCATAATGAATTTTGTTATTTGTAGTCGTAAATGGAAAGAGTGTGGGTTTCATTTTGGAAAATTTAAGGCTATAAATTAATTATTAAATTATATTGAAACAATCAGCGTATTGACAAACACGATTACGAAAAAAAAAATTAAAAGTCCTCCATACCCAAAAAGTCTCGTATTAACTGCCGAATGATGTAAGAAGACTTTTTTTCATTATTGCTGTTTTAATTACGTTTGTTGTTAATATTAAGTTTAATAAGATTGAATAATTTTGGGCCTAAGGATTTTTTTAGTTATCTGTGTTCTCATTATATTAAACAACGATAGAATTTACGGGCTATGCTAATTAAATTTCTTTTTCTCAAACTTGTATATCAATACATCAATTTCTGCAACACCACTACTTAATAATATTAAACTTTAGGTATACAATTTTAAATTATTTTCTTCTCAGGTGATGAAGAAAAATATTATATTTTTATTTTCATTATCTTTTGCCTTTCATATATCAAACCTCGTATATTCTGGTTAGGTAGAAATTTGGTTCACACAGACTTCATACTTTCATGCATCATATACTGCTTCTAAACCTCTTGTTCGACAGCTAGTGTTATTAAGTAATTATTGATTTTTGTTGGTATTATTCGTGTATATAGTTTTAACATTGTGTTTAGAAGGTTAACTCGTGTATAACAAATACATAGTACTTAAGAACCTATTTCGATTGGCATATCGATCGATTTTTGCTATATTGTTATCCAGTTTGTATACCTCGCTGCCTTTCATGTATCTAATTTCACGATATGACATGATTCGTTTTTACATGGTTTTTACTTTCTTCGCCTCTCACTTGACAGAGCTGTTTCCGAAAATATCAAGCTCACTTTAGTGCGCGGAAGTTTAGTAACTCAAAACAAACAATTATTGTAAGCCCAGTGAATTCTGACCAAATCTGGAAGCAAACTTTACTATAAATTAAACAAACTTCACAATAACTAATAAAACCATAGCAAATCAGTATTTGCTTTTCCACGAGCTTCCAACGGAAATTCTTAACCATTACAACAGATTAACAATAAAATATTGCCGGTTCTTGTTAGCGATTTCCCCGTTTTTATTATCTTTATAATTCTCAGGTTTTCTGAGAACCGAACAAGATTTTTAATGTTTGAACTTCTATAATTACGGGTTAAAAACTAACCATTACCTGAGCCGTTCTCGTCAATTAGTCCTAATGCGACAATGTCGCGTGTTTTATAAGCCGTTCGTGTGTAAATTCACGATCATCCTAGTCGGTCATGCAGGCTTTTTCGCGCACATTCGCTTTCTGATTTATAATTGTCATTTGCCGCACTGAATTTATGGTTATCACGTAGGTCTGGCTTTTATGATAGAAATCAAATTATGAATCTGTCCGTACGTGTACACGTATGATGAATGGCGCATCTTACGCGTGTGTTGTTATGTACCTCCCACTTGTGTCATGTTTGATTTAGGAATAAGTAAACTTAGGTATTATGATCATGTAGGTGTACTAGATAAACACACTTTTGAATTGTTCATGGATCGAAACGATTTACCTTCTCTGGGATTTATTTACCGAGACATAATAATGTCTGGTATTTATATGAAATTGGACGCTTAGAACAAACAACTTCTAAATTGAAAAATATAAGGAAAAACGTTACTTGTTTGTTTAAAAATGCTTGCGTAACCGTACTCGGCATGCTTCTAATTAAATATCTTTGTTTAAGCTTACAAGATCTCCTCAATTGCTTTTAAGTAGGGAATAACTTTACAGTAATAACAAAGCCTGAAGCAACAAGGTTATGGTGAAATTGTTATTGCACATTATTTACATCTTACATTCATATCCGATTTGATATGTATTATAATTTCCAAGAAGCAGCCACAATCATCCTGTTGATCTATAAAATCATGTAAATATAGTTACGCAAAAATAATAAACCAAGCAAAGCACTTTGTTGGTATGAGTCGACTAATGGACCATTGCCGAATTCCGTGAGAAGATGTCGAGCGTAGGCAGCTTGGAGATGTTTTAGGAAAATAGGAAAAGTTGTACAAAAGCCTTCTCGAAATCCGCTCGCTAAAAGGATAATCATTTATCAGAAGGAATGCAATCCTTTTGATTTAAGTTCCGCATTTGAATTGCGGTGGGAAAACTGAGAGTGCTAAGGAGAAAATATTTGAACATAAGCAGTGCCGTGGTTGATAAGTATAAGGCAAAGATACTCCATAATAGAAAAACTATCGGCCCAATGCTGATGTTATTAAACAGAAATGAGATCATTTAGTAGTTAAAAAAAAATTAGAAATTCAAAGCGATTCTCAGTTTAGTTATTCATTTCGGGAGGCGCGGATGCACATATTTATTGTATAAAACAATTCCCCCAACTAGTTTTTCCAATTGAAAACTATAACGCCGCTATAAAAATGAACGTAGAACGAATGCGTTTTGTTGTAGAATATTTAACTGCAGGAGTAAAACCCCAGTGATATTTCTTAAAAAATACCTAAATGTATACGGTTATAATAAACTGTCTGGCTGTGTTTAACTGCGCTTAAAAACTTTTAAAATAGTACTGGAATAGGAAAAGACACTCTGCGTCCAGGGAACGGAACAGACACATTTCCTGCACTACAGCTAACTACTGGAAAATATGTAAAATTAAATGAACATGGACAAGAAACTATAGTTTATTTAAATCCATTTACTTACACCTCAGCCTACACACTCTTCCAACCTGAGTCTTCCATGTTTTTATTGTTAAAATAAAAGGTTCAATAAAATTCCCCAATACCCATTTAAAATAAGCACAAAATAAAATTTTAAACAGCCCATACACAGCTCTTCGAACAATTCTTCGTAGAGTTTCATGGATATATCGGGTGTCCGAAGAGAGACACATGCCGGTAGTATCTTGGAAACCACAATCGGTATAAGGTCGGTTAAATGTACAATGATGTAAATATTTATCAGGCTATCTTCACGTTGTTTCGTTTTAAAATTACATTTAATTGCATCCAAATATCTTCATTAACAGAATACAATTCAAAATAGAATACAAAGTTAAATAAGAAAGTTTCACAGGACAATAGTTTAAGACGTTTAAGTAATTTTATCTTTATACCATACTCTTTATTTTAAAAGATAACTAGAGTAAAAATTAGATCACTTCGCTTTTCAACGGTATATAATTACTAGGTTTAAATACTTCTAAATGGTAGATAGATATAGAAAAATAAGTGATAGTTATGCAGTATGCTATCAAGAGCGGATGCTAGATTCTGTAAATTTTTGAGAATTACGAAAAGGAATGTTAATTTTGTATAAATGTTATATAGACACATGAAGCAATTATAATAATACGTATTTAAGTAAACTTATTTCACATTGTGCTCGATTGTCCAAAGAATCGATATTTATGGTACAAATGTGATCAGACCATATAATGCAAATTTGACAGAAGTGAGTAAGTAAATGGAAATTTTTCCTAAACATTTGCGGAATTTTTGAGATGATTTCCTAGTAAATACAGTACTACAAATGTATTCCACTATCCAGTATCCACTAGATGGAGCTTATAATAGTTAAATTGTACGTTTACACAAAACCTTTAATGGTCACTGAATTAAAACTCCTAGTTTAATAGCTTATCCACGCACATCTCCTAACATAATCCAACTTGATTTTTATTGGAAAGACGAAACCTCTAAAAGTCAATTTTGAAGTGGATCAGTTAGATGGGCACATCAAAGAACCATTAACAACCATTGGAAGAGTTCTGAGAAAAGCAATAAAAGACACTGTCCGGAGATTAGTAATGTATGTTTGGTAAACATGTAGAGGATCACAAAACATCTTTTCTAAATATTAGTTAGTAACTATGTTGTTTAAAATTAAGTAATATTAGTAAAACTGAATTGATAATATCATTCAGTTTCTGGTATGTTTCATTTCATACCATCCTATAATTTAACAGTAAAAAAAGATTGAATATTATGTGCAGCAATAAACTAAATAAATTGAAATCAATGCTCAAGTACAAACACATGTGATTAATTTTCTTGGCTTTTACTTACGTTGAGAAACATTTTTTTTATGTTCACATTAGTCGGCGTTCGTAGCGTTTTTGAATAACTTCCTAATATTTAAAACAAAATAGGTAGAACCTTATACTGCTGTAATATTAAAATAAGCTTCTTCGAAATGCTAAATTTTACTATAGTTACAATTTTTTCTTATTTAGTTAACTGCATTGCATATTTACAATCTACTATTACAATGTATTGAGTATTAAGTAAATGTTATGATAGTATTGTCATATGAGATGAGCTTTAGCCAGCGCTAATCTCCCTGAGTTTGCATCAATTTTGGTTGGGTTGCAGATTTAAGTCAAGTGGCCAGGTTCGCTTTAGTCGTCTTGTAACAGCTGGTTGATTGGCAAGCTGCTCGATGAGGTTGTTGGGGTGTCCTGGTAGGTTGTAGCTGTATGAGGTTAATAGTCTCTTGATTTCGTTGGTTATGTAGGGGATTCCGAGGTCATTGTGGGGGGTTTCTTTAATAACATACCATGGGGCGTTGGCTAGCATTCGGATGGTCTTCGATGGAATCTCTGAAGGATCTTAGTGTGTGACGCCTTGGCGTATCCCCAAAGTTGGATCCCATAGGTCCAAATGGGCTTCAGTATAAATCAATATTTTGTTTGATAGCGAAAGCTGAGAGCGTTTTCCAATTAGCCACGTCATGTGTTTGAGTTTTAGGTCCAACTGTTTTCTTTTGGCTTTTATATGCGTGTTCCAAGTAAGTTTTTGGTCGAGATGCATCCCGAGATATTTTATCTCGGTTTTTACTGGGATTGGGACATTGTTAATTCTGGTTTGCGGGCATTCGACACGTCTAGTGGTAAAGTTTACTTGTGCAGATTTTTCAGTATTAACAGTGATTTTCCATTTATGACACCAATCTTGAAATGAGTTTAGGTGGTCTTGGAGGTGTTCTGCTGCTATTTCAGGTGATCTATTGACTGACAAGATTGCTGTGTCGCCCGCAAATGTGCCAACTACAATGTTGTTCGTAGTTGGTGTATCTGAGGTGGAGATCAGGTATAGTAGTGGGCTCAAAACGCTGCCCTGTGGTACTCAAGAGGCGATTTGATGGTAGTCGGATGTTGCGTTGTTAATTTTGACTTGATAGGTTCTGTCTGCTAGGTACGATTTTAGAACAAGGTACAGCTGGCATGGAAGGTGCAGTTTAAGTTTGTCTAATAATCCCTTATGCCAAACTTTATCAAACGCCTGTTTTTTATCGAGGAATACTGCTGTACAGACATTCTTTTCCTCTAGGCTTGCCATGTGGGTGATGATTCTGTGGCTTTGATGGATCGTTGAGTGGGATTCTCGAAATCCGAACTGGTGTGAAGGAATTAGTTGGTCTAGGTATACAGTTTCTTTAATTCGTGTAAATATGAGTTTTTCGAGCACTTTGGATAGAAGGGGTAAGAGGCTTATTGGTCTGTAGGATTGTGGTTGGGTGGGTGGTTTGCCATGCTTAGCAATCATAATAATTTGGGCGTGTTTCCATACAACAGGAAAGTAGCATAGTCTTAGGATACTATTGTATATTGTAGTAATTAGTATTATTGCTTTTCTAGGAAGGTTTCTTAGTACTTCGCCTACTATTAAATCGTATCCAGAGGCTTTTCGGTTGTTTGTAATTTAATTTGCTGGAGGATTTCTGCTGGTGAAAAGAGTTTGATTGGTAATGACAACTTGCATGCAGCATCAAGGAAGTTACCATTTAAAAAATTACCAATTGATGATACATCTTGAAAACTAAACAGAACCAACTCGCTTCAAAAATCTTCTATTAATTTTTTTCCTATATTCCCCATTTGCGGAAATCTTTGTGTACATGTAAAACAATTGGGCGGTTTGGGTTTTCACAACAAATACTTCGTAAGCTATGTAACGTTCCCAAAGAAAAGCAATTTTTAATTATCTCCAAAAAATGTTTACATGTTTCTCTGCTTAATCACCCTCTAGCGATTTCCAAAGTACTGATGGTACTCATCTAACATCGTCAAAATCAAGAAAAAAGCCGTCTATCAAACTATGTATAAAATCGAACTTTATATATAGCTAAAAGTGGCAGCGGTTTCTTACGCTTTTAGCAAGGGTACCCGTTCGCAAACCAGAACGACGAATTGCATTTCCAATATAGGTTGATGCACATCCGCTGCATCCATCATAAACAACCGCAAAATTATTTATATTCACACAACCTTCATGTATTTCCTGTATGGCGATTTGATTACAGTTTATATAAAGATGAAGGGAGTTCAAGCAATTTTAGTTTATCAGTTACAATCGAAAAGTGCATTTCCGTGTAAACTATTACGTTTCAGTATGCCCCGACGTAAAAGCTTGAAGGTGGAAGAAAAACCAAGACAGCCATCAGCGAACCAACTTGTCAATTATGCGAAAGATCATAAGGTAATACTAATTTCTATTATCATTATTATTATAACAGATAGATTTCATTAATGCACCATTTTCATACAATTCATAGAAACATACAAACAATTGACAGAAAGTTGTTTAAAGTTTTTATTATATATTTTTCATGCAATTACATGCACTTTCACTGCTTTTATAACTTACTGCCTATTTGCAATATTTCTTTTTTCGCGATAATGCAACACTATCTGACTACGTCTGTTTTTTGTTGTCACATTTTTCAAAATCAGAGTTTTAACAGATATTCAACTAATAAATGCTACTTATTTATTAACTGAGGCGGTTAGCGCGTTAGATTTCTACACTGAAGGTTCTGGCTTCAATTACCAGTACCGGAAAATCGGGTTTTTAATGACCGTCCTCGTTTCAAGGCAATCGCAAATCAGCGAGGTATTCTGCCTACTACATCTTCTTTGGAGTAGAAGTGTTTACACTTCCCGTGATTCGGAGCCCACGTTAAGCGGTAGGTCCTCTATGTTTGTGGCACTTTAAACACGCGCAACACAGGCATAGGAGAGAAGATCGCTACGTCTCGTAAGAGATAAAGCACTCGAAGAAGAAGATTTATTAACTGACAATACTATTAATGTTCTGTCCAAAAATAATCTGAGACAAAGGTAACAACATTTCCTCAAAAATTCTTTTTTCTATGCACACACAAATTTGGGAAAATGATTTTCCTTACTATCGGTTTATTTTTCCAGTAATTAAACAATTATATTAATACTAGTCAGCCTAACTTAGAAGTAGAAAGATTACTACTATTTTCGGTATTTTACATACAAAATTATTATTTTAAATCCATTCTTCTTTATACCGTACGTTGTTGAAGTTGGCATTTATACAACGGGGATTGGAAGTGATGGATCCCAATTTGGCTAGTATCACACTCCTTCCGCTTCCATCTTCTACATTTGTTCGCCATTTTCACTATTTGTTTTAATTGTATGTATGTGTGATGTGTGTAGTAGTGTTATAGTTCCCCTGGTCAGCCAGTGTTAAGGAAAAGCATCATTTATTGTAACCCAACTTCAACTGGTAATCACTACAGAAAAATTTTCTCTCTATTCCAAGATACGAACCGAGAGACTTCATATTGCTAGCTCGTCCCCCAGCCATGAGTCTATAAATGAACTTAATTTGTATTTTCATTTAACGTAAAATATGAAATTTAATACTCGCTCGTGGGACTTTTTAAGATTGTATTTTAAAATTATTTTCAAACGTTTAATATCAAAACTTAAAACGTAAGTAACAATAAACGAGACTATCACTTTTAATTATTACGTACGTGGTACTTGTTCAGTTTGTGCGTGGAGTTTTATTTTAGCAGACGAGTATAATACGCACCCTTTTTTTGCGCGCTAAAATAACTTTTTTTTTTGAAAACTTATTTGCCTTTTTAAAGGCCTTTCCACTTTCACAATTGCTTCTACTGCACGTAGTAATGGAAGATTAAAATTCACTCCCGATCATTTTCTAACGCTGCGTTACATACCAAATACAAAACATACATTTTAAGTCCGTTTCCTAAATGACACATTATTAATGTGACCCAATATTTTAAATTATTTTTTTTCAAATATCTCGAGAATTCTTAAGATAATTTTATTCACACTTTTCCAAAATCAAAACTTTGTTTTCCGCTATCTAGTAAATAAATTCTAGTGGGAGTTCTCGTCAAAGAATAAAATACGAAAACAAATTAAACAGGAAAGATCAGAACTACCAATAGATATCAAGCTGCAAAAACGTCAAAAAAATGTTAGATTTCGTTAGAAAGGAAATTTAATAACATTGCGGAATTTAAAGTGCCCTAGCAGAGAAGTGGTTCAGATCCTTTCTCCCAAGATTCCACACCACACCTTAATCGAAAATCTAATTTGATTATTGCTGTCATAAAATAAATGTCGATTTTTCTGACACAAGTAATAAACAATTACCTGATCAGTTCAAAGAATTGTTTCGTCAAACAGAGAGTTCTCTTGGCAAACTGTAGCGAATTTGGTAGGTTTAGTAAAATATTACGTTAATCACAGGAATATCAATTGTTGTGGGTTGTTTATTTCTGATTTTGGTTCTAAAATTTCTCCCTAAATATTTAAAACACTGACGGCAAGCTGCTCGTCTGTTAGTGCAACGGTTGACCTATTGATTAAATGCTTGTTTTGAATTCTATTTACACCTAGTGAATGTTTCGTACGTAACACATCTGTTCTTTGATACGAATATTTCTGCCATTTATACAAATGATATAAAAAAATATTAAATCAAGTAATAAATTACGCATTTAATCTTATTCATGTAATTAATACATCTACTGTTAATTTTTTATCTTATTGATTGAATAAAATATTTGCACACACATTTGTAACTTGTAAATCTTTATTTTTATTTTTCTGTTTAACGCCTAAAACGAAAATTACTTGCAAATTTAACAAACGGTAAAGAAGAAGCTAAAATCAATTTTTTGGTATACATATTTAGTGACACTCATAAGTTTTCATTAGGAAAACAGCTACTATATAAAACCATGCCGTAGGGCGTAGACCATAACTAAAATTTCGACCTGATTGACGTTAAATCTTAAAATAATATTTCGCAAAAAATAGAGTAATAGATAAAAATACATCAGTAGATCCCGAACTTTTAGTAGAATCTAACGAATAAAAAGTATATGGGGTGCTCCGTTTACACTAACTTATTATATGTAATTTCTCAAAAACAATAAGCGTGGGTTTTTAGATGTATGTAATTATCTGGCTAGAATTGGCGTAAACACTTTATATATGCTGATCGATAATAAAAAAAAGACTGCATGTAAAAATATTTATTTTCAATATACTTTCATACATTTGACACATTTAATATAGCTTTTTTAATGAATTATACGTTAGAATTGTTGTTCAGAAGACTAAAAATTCTTTTAAAATTTTATTACTTTCTGCTGAGTAACAAGTAAAAAAATTCCAATTGTACTAAAGTAAACAAATTTCCACTTTAATTCCTACGTTTATTACTCACAAATTTTTCTAGAATCAACAACCGGCTAGAGGAACCACGAGTGGAGGAAATCCATTAATAGATGTAGACAACAGCGTCACCATAGGTCCTCGAGGTCCAACATTACTGGAAAGCGTTGAACTTATAGACGTTTTAAGTCATTTTGGAAGGGAACGCATACCAGAACGCGTAGTTCACGCTCATGGTGGAGGCGCTTTTGGTTACTTCGAAGTCACAGACGATATAACCCAATACACGGCGGCGTCCGTTTTTTCAAAAGTTGGCAAAAAAACTAACATTGCTGTACGGTTTTCCGTGGTGATGGGCAATAAAGGATCGTCTGATACCGTACGAGACCCCCGCGGATTCGCTTTGAAATTTTATACCGACAACGGGATCTGGGACTTGGTGGGAAACAATACACCAATCTTTTTCGTAAGGGATGCTGCGAGATTTCCTGAGTTCGTACATTCGCAAAAACGAAATCCTGTAACTAATATAATGCATGACTGGGACATGTATTGGGATTATCTATCGCTGACGCCGGAAGCCGTCCATCAGTTAATGTTTTTATACAGCGATAGAGGAATTCCAGATGGATTTAGACACATGCACGGCTATGGTAGCCACACATTCAAACTGGTTAACAGCAACCGGCAAGCGGTTTACTGCAAATTTCATTTCTTAACTGATCAAGGAATTAAGAATCTTCCACCAGAAAAAGCCCAAAAGTTGAGTGGTACAGATCCAGATTATTCCGTGCGGGATTTGTATGACGCTATAGCCAAAGGCAATTATCCTTCATGGACATTCTATATTCAAGTTATGACATTTGATCAAGCCTCGAAAGAAATGCTCAACCCATTTGATGTTACTAAAATCTGGCCAACCAAGGACTATCCATTGATAAAGGTTGGCAAATTTGTTCTTAACCGCAACTGTACCAACTACTTCGCTGAAATAGAACAACTTTGCTTCAGCCCGTCGAGGATGATCGCCGGCATTGAACCATCTCCGGACAAAATGCTTCAAGGTCGCCTATTCGCTTACGATGATACACAGAGATATCGTGTAGGGTCCAACTATGCACAATTACCTGTTAATCGTGCGTCCAAAATAGCCAACTACCAAAGAGACGGACATATGGTTCTTGACAACCAAGGTGGGGCTCCAAATTATCACCCCAATAGCTTCGGAGGTCCAACCGGGTCTAATCCGACCGCCAAAAGGTTGGTTGTTCCGGGCAGTTACACGGGCGATGTCAAAAGCTATAATAGTGAAGATGATGATAACTATTCGCAACCCAAAGTCTTCTGGCAGAAGGTGTTACAAGAGCCAGAAAGGCAACAGATCGTTCAAAATATTGTTGGAACTTTGAAGAACGCCAATGAGACAATTCAAGAACGGATGGTTAGTGTTTTTGCTAATGTGGCGGAAGACTTTGGGAACAGGCTGAGAACACGTCTTCAAGAACAAAAGACAATGCATGCTACTGTATAAATTTTTGGCGCTGTGAAGTGGTAGAAATGTAACATTAGTAAATCATATAGCATTTGCATAAAACCGTCTTGAAATTATAAAATTCTAACTGCTTGTTGTAACAATTTTCTAATAATAAATCTACACTATAGCACAAGTTTAAATTATTATAAAAGGCCCAACAACGTGATGTTGTAATATTAAAACTTGATAATTACTATAAAACTGTAGTAATTTGTAGTTTAGTACATATTTTTAGTTAACCTTAAATTGTAATTCAAATATCCTACATATCTAAGAGACATTTTTCTTAAAAAGCTCTCTCAAAAAGAAATACTTCGCAGAAAAAAATGTAATTCAAATACAAATAGTAGTGCAAATTACATGATGTTTAAAAGTTACCGCAATAAATATAGAATCCTTGAATCATTTTAAGATAAAAGTTTCTAGGGACATGGAGCGAAATCGCTTCATTACGAAGTCACTTTTTCAAGTTACGCGGTTAAAAATTGTGATGACATTGTTAATACAGTTGAGAGAAATTTTCCATGAAAATTTATGAACAGTTCCTCTAAATTAATAACAAACGATTGATTAAGTATATGTAAGGGTCAATCCATACCAAGTCAACTTATGTTTGGACCTTCACATCACCAATTTTAATAAAATTAAGGGTAAGTGGTAGTATATGGAGGTATAAAAATACAAATTCTGGGCCTTGAAATATTAAGGGCTTTGAAGTTAGCTGCTATCAAATTTAGACCATTTGTTCCTCAAAAACGTGCGGCTTTTAGTTTAAATAAATGTAACTATTTTCCGATAATTATTTAAGTAATGTTATATACATTATTTTAAAGCATATGAAATGTGCTTTCATTTGATATATAACTTGCCAAACTTTTTTTGTTATATTCATACAATAGGTAAAGCAGTGGTACTTTTGCATACCTTTTATTTGTACTGCTCTATTAAATCGTTTCTGTAATAGCATTTTTTCTTCTTCATATTGTGTGTTAGTAGTGTATAAGAAGTGAACAGTGCTTATGATTTTTTGGCACTACTCGAACAAATACTTTGGAGTGGTAATTTGGTTTTCATATGCTCTTTGTAGACTTGCTTTTGTAGCCAAACGTTTAACTGTCCCACCCAAACCATCACATACACTTTTACCATGCGCTGTGGCATAAAAATGCCATTGCGCTTGTAATTCAAAGTCTTGTTCATGCAGACATAAACTAAGGAATTTTTATTTGTTCTTATCCTGGGCTGCTGATCCATCCGAGAAGTATTAAATTTGTTTTAAATTTGGAATAAGACAATTTTGGGACAGATATCGAAAAAGATGTTTCTGAAATAAATGTACGGCCACAGTGTCATGTTTCACACATACCGATAAAAAAACAAAACTTATATGTTCTAACTTTTCTTTGATTTTGAAATACATAACTATGGATGCAAAGTAACTTGCAAATTGTTCCAATGAAATGACCGAGTTTCGTCTTGCAATACGAAAGGATAATTTTCAGGGAAATCACACGTTAAAATCGCTGCGTTTTCATTTATGCTGCTTTCAAATGCATAAAATAGTTTGACTATTCACGAGCATTAAAAGAATGTCGTTCGTTTTAGAACCGATAATTTCTCACAAATTCATCGGTGCTCTTAGTGATTGTTTCAAGAGAGCAGCAATCCACTGCTTGGTAGTAACGTTTTCAATAATCGACTCTTCCATTTTTAACAGAGCTGCATGTAGAAAGTTTTTTTTTTCACTATGTTCCTATTGCGATCCCACGATAAAACTTTCCATAGTTATGAAGGATTATAGTCTGCATACTCAAATTTTTTTATCAAATTTAATTACACCGGTTTTCGACATTTCTGATAAAGTAGGCGTATGTTTTGTATGAATATAACAAAAAAAGTTTGGCAAGTTATATATCAAATGAAAGCACATTTGCTTTAAAATAATGTATAAAACATTACTTAAATAATTATCGGAAAATAGTTACATTTATTTAAACTAAAAGCCGCACGTTTTTTGAGGAAAAAATGGTCCAAATTTGATAGCAGGTAACTTCAAAGCCCTTAATATTTCGAGCCCCAGAATTTGTATTTTTACATATCTCCATATACTACCTCTTACCCCTTAATCTCATTAAAATCGGTAATGTGAAGGTCCAAACATATTAGTTACTAGCTACTAGTTATTATTTTTCTCGTTTTGTGAATTTTGTGAATACAACGTTAAAGACAAAATAGAAAAAGGTAAGCGGCTAGGGTAACTATTCAGATATATGCAACTTCAAAGGGCTGTAACTTTGTAAATAAATGGTTTTAGACCTAGATCTGTTGGAACATCTATTCTTAAAATGGCTACAGAATCACCACATTGTCGTTGTAATTTTTAAATACCCTATGCAGGCGCTAGATCTGGAAAGCTGTTAAGACAATCTAAAATGCGACAAATGCCAAAATTACTGTAAATAATCTATAAGTACCTAAAATTAGTTGACTTTAACAGGAGAGACATATAGATAGATACCACAGAGTTTCTGCACGTTACATTAAAAATGGGGTAATGCTATCTCGTTCTATGACTGTAATAAACAAGTTCGTATTGGCTAATTGATACGATAGTGTTACCATATTTGTAAAGTTGTGCAAGAACTCTCGCTGTGCATCTGTTGTGCAACTTTCATTACTGTAGGTACTTATACTGCTTCAGTTGTTGGATTTAAAATGGTGCGCCACGTAGACCTATGCACCAAACCAAAGATACGATGTATATGCGTTTGTATCAGCAAGGGTGGGAAAAGTGAATGACTTATAAGGTTGATGCTAAAGTGTAAAAATCGTCTTTCAACTAATAGACAACTTGTTATTAAGCTGCTAACAAGACATTACTGAAGATTTGAACCGTATATTGAATTCCCTCATGATTGTAATTATTGGAAAAACCTGAATAAAATGGTTTTTCCAAAACGTTGCAATTTCTCTTTTGCTACCTAGGGTGGTGAAAGCCCATTTGAAGGGTCCTCGCTTTTTGGACGAAACCTCGATTATGTCTTTGGTTCGATTCTCCAGCAGTACAACGGCAGCGCCTAAAAATCCTGTGCTGCAATCCACAACACACAATTCTCCAATCCGGTTGTCAACCGTGGAGTTTTAATGTGTGTGTTTCTGCCATTCGGATTCGACGTTAAACTGCGAGTCCCCTTAGGGCATAAGAAAAGCACATAATAGAGAAAAGACCGGTTTCACTACAGTAAGTGAATTACAGTTATTCTATTAAAAAATGTAATAAATATTACATTTTTTATTGAATTGAGGTGAATATTTTCTTAAAATTCTCGTCAAAGTTGACATAACCTAAAAAATGCAGAATATATGAAAGTAATTATTTCTCAATACTGAAGAAATGAATTTCTAACCTGAAATGGTTGTATCCATGAGGACATGATATAATAAAACGACCAAGTAAAAAGAATTTGTTAGCTAGCTAAACGTGGTACCACAGCAACTGCCAGAAGCACGACTACCAGAAGTACGAAATATGACAGTACTATATTCAACTGTGTTTGCAATATTGTCAGATTAAATGCATTGTTGCAATTTTAAAAGTAGTAGCTGTATTGGTTGCTTCGGAGTATTAGCAACATCCTAGCAGTAGTATCTTCATATTCACATGAACATAATTTTTTTAAGTTCCGCCAGATATCGAAAAAAGCACACTGTGCGGTGTGAAAAGCTGTTTACAAGGAAGCATTCAAATACATATTTTATTATTATTATTATCATATTTTATTTATTCCTAAATAACGCTGAGAAATGGTACAATACCGACTTCTCAAAATTGTTGCTAGCGCAGTTTCGCTATTCCGCAAACTCCTTATAATTGTTCCCAACTTTGTACTAAGTCATAATGATGCGTTTAAATCAGCATTTGAAAGTTCATCTTCTTCTTCCTGTGTTTAGGCTTATAGCTTGTTCATTACTTACAAATATTATGTTCTGTGGACCCTCTTAACATGTGTCGGGCAAGAGGCTAGCCTAACCTACCACACAGAGATGAGAAGTGCGATAATTTTTCTGTATTAAGTATAACAAAAAACGAAAGCTAAAAAATGAGAATACTTTCACTTAAAACTATGTATTAAAAGTAACTATAAAAAGAGCAAGCAAATAAAATTAAGTTCAGTATAATTTTACAATTCGTTAATGTTTTGATTACATTAATTACTTAGATAAAACTCCATTCCGGTTCCATTTCCTTTCGAGGAATGTCATTTCGGATCGTTTTGGTCTACTTTCACCGCTGTATATAACACTCAATATACTCATAATTTCTAAGTATTTCCATGAAAATTACACGGATTGGTTACTTCTTGGTTAGCACGCAACAAACAGGAAACCTGCTATTATTGATCTGAATATTTTTTGTTTCTATAAAAATAGATTTGATAAGATCTAAACGTCACAGAAAATAAATACTTCGAATTAACACATTTCTAAGCTAAAAGGTATAATACTTGGGAACAGTAAACAGATACATTTTCACTGTTCACAAAACGAACAAAAACTTGTTGATGTCAAATTTAAGGTTTTCCTTACATTATTATTTATGTTTCTCTAAACCTTTCATCACATGCCACTGGACGTCGATCATTTCCTACAAATATTTGAAAAATTGGTCACATTTGCAACGCTCACGCAATCAACAGGAAAGCAGTTCAAAAGAAACCCGAATAAATTTCTATTTGTACAAGTTCCCGCAACTTTTGTATCCATTTCTGTGAAGCAAATTCTTTCAATCGACTAGTTTAAAGTTTTTTCCTCCGTAATTCTGCTTTGCCGCCAACTTCATCTTCGAGGCAACTCTGTTCACTAATTTCGTACGCTGATTTGCATTTTATGATTATTTTTCAAGGCTGACTAAATAAAACAGCATAATATCGTTGATTGAGAAGTTTAAACTTAAACTTCTCAATCAACGATAACATATAGAATACGTATACATAGAATAATTACGCTATTTTATAGGAGTATATATTTTATATACAAGATTTCCAACTAGAAAATAGTCCAATTTGTTAAGGAAACAGTTTTAAATTAATAGCAAACATTAACAATACAGTTGTTTTCTTGACTTTTCAGTATTAAAGAGATTTTGATATGATAAAGAAAAACTTATTTTCCCGATTTTTTGAAACTTACTTTGCTTGATGACAAATTTAATATATTTAGAATTTTAATGCTACATTACTTAGTACAGGATGATTGCCTTTGGCATTACTCAAAGTGTACCTTAGATGGGATATTACAATTTTTGATATTCAAAGATTTATTTTACCATGACTGTTATTTGTCTATACGTACAATATTATTCTAGTCTTAAATTATGTAATAGTTTACATGTTCTACATATTTAATGAATTATTCATATATTTCTACATGTAATGTAGAGTATATTATTCTATCTAATTATTCAGTTCTTTTTGTATGTTCCGTAAATTGTGTAAACTTGACAATACGCTTACTTAACCTGCATTTTACAGGCAAAAAAAAATCAGTTAGGTTCTAAACGTATGTTGACGTAAACTCTAATGCATTTTACCAATTTTAAAAAACAACAGATTTCCATATGTATCTGTAATCCAATTTACGGAAATCATCAATATATACTGACAACTAAAAATAACTTAAAGCAAATAATTTTCTTCTTACTCATACAGAGATATTCATCAGTTGCTGCAATGCCTACGTATACAACACTGGTTTAAACTGGAATTTCATAATAAACTTGTATTTGTACAAACTAATTAAAGATCAAATGCGGTATTCTAATTAATGCAGTTTACTTTTTGTAAGGACTTAAAATAGTGGCACTCTTACTTTTACACCCTTAAAATGAATGGCTAACGAAACACATCACAGAGAAAGGTAAATAATGAAGGTTTCACCATAACTTGTTTGAAAACGATAAATGTATAACACAGGTCAAGTTTACTATTGACCTTTGCCAGCTTAGTTGCAACTTCTGGAAATTAACAAAAACAAAACTACAGGAAATTCAAAATCAATAAAACAAACCGTCGGAAATGAAACAGTTCAACGGTAGAGGCATAAATCAAAAGAAACACGGCCGGATGGCTTATGGTCGCGTCCGGTGTGTCTGTAGATATTAATACCAGTCTTCATCGATAACAACAAATATGGCAACGATCTGTAAGATGCCATCCGCCCACGACAAAGGTCTTTTGACAAATCGTACTTTGTTGCTGTCGAAATGACAACTGCATTACATCGAATTAATGCCGTTATGGATGATGACAATCTCCGACTGAATGTAGTTTGAAAGTGAAATATGGATGGTTTCACTTTTTTGATGCTCGAACATTTGTTTCGAGTTCAACAGGCAAATCGACTTGTTTTTAGCCTCCCCCTACATACATTATTTATGCGCATGAAGAGAATTCGTTGTTTGCTACTTGCAATGCTTGCTTTCAATAAGGTTGTAAAGTATAAAATTCAATCTTTTTCCGTGTTGCTAGTACATCTAACTATATAGAACTAAACATCCTTAAACCACCAAAAGCATAACAAGAAACATTTCTTATAACTACAATTGGCTATTAGAACTCATTATTTAAATCACTTAAATCACCGATTCATCGAAGAACTGGGCATTATTTTGAAAAACTGATAACTAGTTCGATTCACTAGATTTTCAAACATAATTGAAAATCGATTAGATTCTGAAAATCACCAAATCTCTTCCGATCAATACGTCGACAATGTCGGAAAATACTTGAAAGCTTGGGAACATATCTACGTATTCAATCCTTATATCTTTTATTTCGTCAACTTTTTCGTTTTTTCAACCCCATAATAACAGAAATGGGACCTTTTCGTGTGCATTTGTACATATCGAACCAGTGCCGATTTTGTTTGTTCCGAAGGCAGTTGGATTTTAAACAGTAAAGCTGTGTCAGTGCAGCCCTAAACATCCTGATTTTAGCATAACGCAATGACTTTCGCGGTAGTAACATCTGCGAGTTAGGACCTTACTCCAAAACAATAAACACGTCTGTGACTAGCTCGGCAAGTTCATAACATATTTTTAATAAAATGTTGATACTGAAAGAATTACTATTAATAAACTTTTAAGGCGGCAGTGGGTTAGAGGTTAGCGCTATAGACTTCTTCCCTGAAGGTCCTGGGTTCAATTTCCAGTACCGTAACATCGGATTTTTAACGGCCGTTCTCCCTAGCAAGGCAATGGCAAACCAGCGAGGTATTCTGCCTGGTAAATCTTCTCTGGAGTAGAAGTGGTTGCACTTCCCGTGGTTCGCAGCCTACGTTAAGTTGTAGGTCCTCTAAATCTTTGGCACTTTAAACGCGCAACGCATGCATGGGAGAGGAGGTCGCCACGTCTCGTAAGAAATAAAGCACTCTAAGAAGAAAAACTTATAAAACTGAATTTCGTATCCCTGCATTAAATCCAAACAGTATCAACCGACGACTGCACAGAAATTCGCTGATGCCGCTAGATGATGTAATTTTATTCGAGGAACCCTCAGAAAAATGAAGCAAATAATAACAAGTATTAATAAATTATTGGAGACTACTACATAAAATCTGATAATAATTAATTGAAAAACTTTATATTTTACCAGTTTACATTGAAGTTAAGCTAAAAATTGGTTTTATAGTTTCGTTTCAGACTTTATTAAGAAAAAATATTTAGAATCACCAACAATACTCCTTTAAAAATAGTACATGCTGTATAAAGCCTACACTGTATAAGAGCAGATGACAAATATTGATGATGATTATATAATGCACGGCTGAAGAGGAGGAAACTCCTAAACAGCCATTGAAATGTATTTATATGGGTAGGCTTAATCATAAGTTGACTTGTATTTATTATGTTTCAATATACTGTGAAAACTGAAAAATTGTTGTAAAACAGTATACGTGTTGTAAGGAAACAAATTATATTGATGGTTTACTAAAATTCAATATTAATACAACATAGTTGTAGCTATATTTTGTTACAAAAGCATTTACAGCTTTGTACCAAATACAGTATTCCTATAATTATTGCTTTTATTTTGATAGGGGGGTGATTCACCAACATATTGGTTGTTAGATCATTTGTTACAGTTGGCTGTTGTATCTAAATGCAATTCTGATTATAACAATTCTATTTTTATCACTCTAATACAGAAATTTATTGGTTTATACAAATGTAGTTCTGAACTCCAAAATATTGTGACACATTTCCTACAAATGAGTTTTAAATTAACCTTTGGACAGCATTTGCATTTGGTGTTGTAGATTTTATGCCTCATTTCATTTTAGTTACTAAACAAGGAACTATAGTTTAATTTTCCGCAACACATGAAACGCATACGTTTCTACAAGCTATAATTTCACTACCTGTCCTTCAACATAGCAAGTGCTCTCATTTCTATAACGGATATTTTCTCTCTGTCCTACAACTTATAACATGCAAAGTGCACAGTTACTATAAATTGTATTTTCCATGACAATGAGTAGAAATCAATTTCTAGGTTACCAAAATTATCACAGCAATAAAGCATTATGCCCTAGAACTATAATGTGCACAAAACACCTTACGTAGTTTTGATTATATGGCTAATATTGAAACGTATATTAACTATAAGAAATTTCAATAACTTATTTATTAACAAAATTATATTTACTAAATTCTACAATACAATTACCTGTTAATTATCAAATGTTTATTTCATTTATGTTAGGCAAAATTCTGTAAATTTAAATTAAAAGTTTTTGACTTTTTTTCTTAATAGCTAACAAAATTTCTTGTCAAATTTCGCTTGTTGTAATGGTATTGCTTTCTTGCTCTCATTATTGAGGTAGTGGAAAAATATTATTTAAAAGGTAGGAGAGAATGCCATTTTTCTATTCACTTTAAACTTCAACCTTACTCCTCAAGAAACATCATACTTTTTTCTGCATTGATGTATAATTTATTATTTTCAGTATCGTATAAAGCATAAAGCGCCCTTATTCGTAGCAGTTTAATTTTAGAACTTAAAAACTACTCGTTCCTACAACATACTATTTTGCTACTTGTCTTGTAGTACATATAAAATGCCTTCGTTTCTACTTCATATAATTTTCCTACCTATCAAGAATGCACTCGATTTATTCGGTTTATTTTAAACCAAAGAATCTATGCTCATATGATATCCCATTCTTTATGAAACACCCGGCATAATATAACCTGCAGGTAAAATAGAATGCAAAACATACAAAATACAGATACATTATACAAATCAGTTTATCTGAACGATTGTTTTGGTAAAGGATTATCTATTACATATCTGCACTGCTAATACGTCATTTTTTCAAAGAAACTACTTAACAAGCATAGCGAATAGCCTACGGTTTCAGCTAGTGTAATTTTAAATATAGGCAAACTTTTTAAATTCCTAAAATACTGTTATTTTATGTAAACGAAAAACTATACAAAAGCTTCAAACTCTTTTAAAAAGCGTAGTTGGATTTAGCAATCTCCTTCAAATTTTCAGTTTTTCTCTGAACCGTTTTGAAGTGTAAAAGTATGTACATTAGGGTGTTAAATGTCAAAATCAAACGCTGCTTCAAATATTGTAAAATTTACAGCCCACTGAATATTTAACTTAATAAATCAGTCAAAGGTTCAAAGTTTTCGCCTTCCATTAGAAGAAAATGAAATTTACTTTTTCAAGCGCTGGGTTAAGACTGAAAACATTTTTCGCTTTACCAATTCAACGAATTCAACTAAGCAAAGGAGAAAGCAATGCTTAAAGACAGCCCGAGAAAACTTTATACCAAGTAGCAGGTGCTTAAACAAGAAAATTGCATTAAATTTTAAAGCGGCATTAAAATAAAATCGGGCCCGCAAAACAAAGCTCCCTTCATTAATAAATCTGCTAGGCTGCTGGCGTACCTACGAATTTAAAACATATTATTGCCAACATGTTGTAGGTCCTAGTTAGTTAAACAAAGGCAGGCGGACATCATTTATCTTAATTAAAAGACACGGTGGTTCGTATTTGTAGATTGGAATCTGCACAGAGTCGGCAGTAATTAATTATGCGTATAAAAGTCTAATAAAAGCACATAAAGTAGGACAAAATCTGTATACAAATTAAACAGTAGGGAGATATAGTTGCTGTTTTTGAACCATTAATCTTCGTTTCCGTTCTTTAGTCTTTTAAGTAAACTCGAGAGACGCCCTTAGAAAACTTCTACGATTTACACTTACAAGTTGATGTTTTCTGACTTGCAATTTTCTACATCCTTCAAGATAAGTTTCCCTTAAGAAGGAGAAGACACAAACTCACCTGAAACAAAGAAAACACTATAAATAAAATCAAATAAAACTTAAATGAAATATGTAATATAAGCGTGCAGTAGTAGAAACTCTTCCCATAAAATACGCAGGGAAAATCATTTTATGCGGCTGCATAATTAATGTTAATATATTATCTACAATAACATGGTATTAATATGCATGCAAACATTTAATATGTTTAATTTTATATAACAATTAATAATTACAAACCAATACCTAAAGCTTGACAGCCCACACTACATGCATAGCGTAATATACCGATAGAACTCTGGCAGCGGAATGAATTAATTTAAAACAATGAAAGCGCACAATGGCAGTTTGAAAATTAAATTATTCCATACAAAACGATCAAATTATACATTGTGCTTCTACTGCAATCAACAAATGATTTATGATAGCAGTCACGGTCGCACTTAAAACAATAACACCATCACCGCAAATTCTAGATGCCATGAAATATTATTCTACAGACCGCAACCATAAAGTCTATACACCTAGAGCTATGTATTTATGAGATTCCGTACCGTTTTATGCCTTACTGGACGTGATTTTATTGCTCAGAATAATAAATGGAACATCTCAATGCAATACGAGAAATACAGGATAAAGATAAAATAAAAAACATGTTAAAGCACTCCTCGGAAAAAGCTATTGTTATTCTTATTTGCTTAAATAGGGAAGATGATCACGCTGATCTAGCAATAAATCATGCTGAAACCTTTTGATACTTATGGAAGAACCGTAATAAAGCCAAATAATTAAGAAAAGCTCAAGTGCTTTAGCATATGTTGTTTATTAGCAAATCTCGTCGGATTTTATAAGCGTTTAATTGAAAATTCATGTTTCGTCATTTTACTGAAAATAAATACTGCTAACATTTTGCGTTTACATGGTGACTTACAAACAACTCGACCAGTGATAATAATTGTTCATCATAAGAAATTTTGCTCTTTTAGAACTGTTGTAACAATTTTGAGTGAAAATGAAAAACGAATGACATTCGGCATCATCTACACTTTTACTCTTCAAACATTTAAATGAAATTTAAACGTGCTCATAAACAATTTAACAGCAACCGCTTATATGTTTGCTATATTAGGGATCTCATCCTCTTATTCCGATTACAAATCTTACTCCGATTTCTCGGCTCCCTTCTAAGTGGTTGTCATTCAGCGCCTTTTAAAGATGATCATTTACACTGCTGTATCTGCAACATTTAACATACCCTCCAACAACAGTTGCTGAAGATAAACGCCTGAATATATTTAATTCCTCAATGATTCTTAATCGCGTTATCGTAATTACATTACTATTTTTCAATTGTTATACATAGAAAACTTGGATCGCCTCTCGTAAGTAATTTAGTTATTAAAAAAAGGTTTAATTTTGTTTTAAAGAGATGTATGAGATACAGATTCTTCTGTGGTAAGAAGTTTACTTTTATATGCAGCAGAATAAAATAGTAAAAATATCAACATTAAATTAAAAAAAGATATATTCAAGTTGAATCTTCTGTAACTTGACAGTGCAAACATTCGTTTTGATGTTAAACACAATGCGCTCTGTGAGATCAAGGCGAAAACAGAGAGCAGGAAAAAATATTGTCCAGTCTAGGTATATATACACATTGAACGATATAAATAGTACTACCGTCACAAATTAATATATTATACATTAATAATACATTAAGTAATGAAGTATTAATATTTTAACATTATATGTACTATTTTTCGGAAAGCAATTTAACTTCAAACAGCAAAACATAATGTTTTTGTCCCCGAACAAATTTCAAATATTTAAATTATCTAGTCAAGAGGTTTTGCTATTGAATTAAGTAAACTTTAGAAAACCCCTTTACCAACACGACATTTAAAACACCTAAACACGTATTTCGGTAACTAAGCTGCCCAATTGGACTCCAATTGTTGACTTGGCGAAGGACTTATCTCCAGAGGTATTCCTTAGCCAAGTTACTTTAGTTAGTCCAAATGCCTATTGAAGATGGCAGCTTTGTTGCCGAAATATGTATTTCGGTGTTCTAAATATCGTGGCGATAAGGGATTTTCCAAATATTATTTCCTTAAACCACCGTCTCCAATCAATCCTATTTGAAACAAGCATTTCAATGGATAAATTATTTGCTATAATATAAATACTTCAATTGTTTTAAGATTTCTTTTCTTACACTCCTCAATTTAGGCATAACCTGCTTCCACAAGAACTAATTTCGAACATCCTATTTTACATAATTATATAAACTTCTTTAAAGTCTAATAATGTTTAGGTTTATATACAATTACCAGAAATAGTGAAAATAATCCCGAACATCTGAATGGCAACCCCGACACCGTAAGGTATAAGAGGAATTGATAAAGAAGTAAGTAAGTAATAAAGAAAGAAAGATAAGAAACTATTATTTAAATTGTTCTGACTCACAAGAAAAATATTTTGTGTTTAGTTTACAAAACAAATACTGTCTACTCTTGTACAAGATATGGAGTTGATTCAAACAGTAGTTCAGCGTATAATGGAAATGCTACGACTCTATGTATAAAATATTTCTCTATTTATTTTAATATACTTATTGTAAGGCTTAAAAGTATTTGCTTTCAATTCCGCGCTTACATTATTCATACTATTTCCTTGCGCCCTAAAAACGTTTCCTTTTGAAAACAGTATTCACAGGAAAGAGGAATATGACTACTGGTGCCAAGTCACATGAATAGGGTGGATGATCGATCTCACCAACGCCGTGTATTATGATCAATTACTTCACATTCAGTGCAGTATGAGCAGGTGCATTGTCATGCAACCAGAACCAACTACACATTTCTGGAAATTACGCTCGCACTAGAACAATGTGCTACAATATTCTCTTCAACGTAGAATACACCATTTACCGTTTGTCCTTTCTTTCGGCACCAAATCTTTATGAATCATATCCTGCTTATCGAAGTAGGTAATCAGCGTGGTTTTGATTTTGCATCTTTACAAATGAAATGGTGATATTCTCCAATGCACTGTATGCTCTAGCGTTTCATCTAGGAAACCACTGCGACTCATTACCATTGATGATTCAGTTAAGAACTTTAGCATTGTCGCAACCGTTCTAACCGATGGATATAGACGTTTGCAACTCTTCTCTATTTTTACTCATCCATAAGACTGTGCGATACGATCTCTACACTGATCTTCCTCTTTCCCCAATCTTCATATAAAATTTATCGAATCGTGTCTTAATTGCTGTTCAACTCATATGCTGTCATTCGGAGGGCCATTCGGATATGTTTTGCTACAATTTCACGATACATTGCGCTATCTGTATTTAGAGAGAACGACGGATGTCTGTGTCTAACGTCATCTTGAATGTCCTTGCGTGCATCTTTGAAACATTTAATCCATTCAATCATAATAGTACGACTTAAGAAGTTCATTTTATTATGTAAGTTTCTGTTGGAAGTTTACCCTAATTAACAGCAAAATTGAATTGGTTTGCATTGCTTCATGACGACTGACGAAAACACGTTGTACGCGATAGCATCCTGCGCAGAAACTAACAATTGTTCGATCTTCGCTTAGCCACCCTTTATTGATAAAACCGACAACTATCATAAGCTGTTTTACTTTTGGTTAAATTTCACGTGATTCCAGTGCTGCAGCGTCAATTAAGTTAATTTGCCAAACGTCATAGAACAAAAAACATTGTTACAGTAATAATAGTTATAAAACTATGAAAAAGAATTCGACAGACATTTCAAGCAGTTACAAAAGATGTATAGCAAAAATAACGACTACGTCTGCTTGTTCGTCTACTACGAAGAGAATGTATCCCGTTACATCCAAGAGAGAATTGTAGTTAACCCATCATCGACTCGCTACAGATAAACAGTAATTAAGCTCTAAGACTGCTCGTGTAATTAGTTTTCATTCTCTGCTGAAATTGCACGTAACTTTAATTACTTTAAATATTTTCTATATTCCATCTTTACTCCAAGATAACACTTTCTTTATAATTTCCTTTTCTTAAGTTTCGCTTTGAATTTCTCACCATAAAGATGAAAAATATCAAAACATTTTTTTACCAAATTAAAAAAGAAGAAAGTATAACTGAAGACCTCCCAGCTCTCGGTCCCAACAAATTTCCGCCTCTTTAATTTACGTTAGGTAAATGCGCAGCGCAAGAGAATATATGAATGCATAAAAATCGGCGCTCCCGGGTTGTTGTCGTCGCATTGGACGTAACGAGGAGAATTTAACAAGGCCAGGTTTGTGGCGAAGTGGAATAATACGTCAAGAAAAGTAATGAAGTAAACAAGGAGCGCTACACCCCTGATGGATCACTTCGGCTCTGGGCGCATATCGCGACATGTTATGGCAGTAAACTACGGCACGCTTCCGGATTTTAAGGGGTATTGGATTTTCATTATTTCCACGTTAATGAGCTAGAGGACCCGGAAGCATTGTAGCTACAGTTATGATGCTTTTGCGATATATATACGATGATGTTAAAACATGAATCGGAGATCGAACTTCTACTGGTTACTACATTTCAGCATGGGTTTTTTACTTTGACATACCGTAAGAACTAATTTCGTGAAAACATTACAATTTGATATTTTTTCGTAAATATCCATTATTAGACTGTAGGAATTCATAAAATTGCTTTTAAAAAATGAGCGAAACAGTTTCCCCTACTTTCAATAATCATTTCTAAACAAGTTGGTTTCAAACATAGGAATAAGCAAACATCTTTAGTTTTGAACTAGGTACTAGACTATGCAAGCAATGCTACCCGTAAACGAAATCCGGAAATGAATATGCTCACAGTAACTTTTTCACTTCCGGTATAGTTCGAAATTCTTAATCCATACTTCTACAGTCGAACTCCCATACAGTTAACCCCCATTTTGTGATGTTTTCTATATAATGATATTCTTGAGAGGATCTAGACCTTCAGTATCAATTACATGTAAAAATACATCTAAATAATGATGTAAAGCCTCCATATTGTGATCTTTTTCTTTCACACTTTTACGATATTACTCAGGTATACATATAAAATATTGAGTGGATTATGAAATACTATCTCTTATTTGTGATTTTCCAAGAATCTTGTATCTACTTAGTTAAGTACAAATGTATGTTTGCAAGCGGATTATAAAATGTTCATAGAAGTTGTACAGCTAGTGGACAACATTCTTATGATGCAATAGGATAATCTTTGGTTTTCACATCTCTTAATGTGAAGTTGGAGGCGGTCGTCGGCTAAAGGTTAGCGCGTTATACTTCTACGCTAAAGGTCCTGGGTTAAATTCCCAGTACCGGAACATCGAACCTTTTACACCCGTCTCCCTCGCAAGGCATTGGCAAACCAACGAGGTATTCTGCCTAGTAAATATTCTCTGGAGTAGAAGTGTTTACACTATCTTGGTGTTGAACTAAGCGGTTTTTTAGAAATGGAAAAACGAAAATATTAAAGTAACTATTGAACACGAGTTACAGGTGTTGAAGATGTCGATAAGGGTGGCAAACAAAATGTCCCCTCAAAATTTGATGTTGCCGCCAACAGTGTGTCAGTAATTGTAAAAACCTGCGTAAAGGTATTAAAACAGAACAAGGAACTTGATTCGGTCAAAAAACAGATTAGGTTGTGTGTTATACAGTTTTATAATTAAAATATCGCTCAAATGTTGAGGACTATTAAATATATGTTATTAATTTCGTATCTAAATATGAGGTCTATATAGTTAAGTTTCTATATAGTGATTTTTGGGCTACTTTCCAACATCACTGTATGGAAGTTCGACTGTATTTTACATTCTAAATATTCTTCAAATAGCTGCGTAATAAACATAATTTACATATGTTACTGCAAACATTAGCTTGTCACTACCTCAAATAATTTAAAAATGCATAGAAAGCCTACTAGATGAATAAAAATCAGTTTTCTACGTCCTCCAGGTCCTTATCACATCAAAAATATTTGTTCAAATGCTTAAGAGTAGTTTCCTATAATTGTATTTTTGAAAATGTCATACATTTTAAATACGTACCATATTTACAGTTGTTTTATTATTATAAATTCTAATTCAGACTATAGTTATAAGCGATATTAAAGAACCCGGAGTTTGTATCAGTCAAATTAACAGTTTGGAAGTAACAGGGCGTTAAATACAAAATTTTTAAACATTCCTAGATGCCTCAGAAATGAATTTCCTTAATCAATTAAAAATAGTTAATAGTACACAAATATATTCAAAATCCTTAGAGGCGTTTTTAAATATATTTTTTTGAGAATTTTAATTTGGAAGGTACATATCTAAAGTTCGTTGCTTTTCCGCGTTTTTTAGGTATAGACAATGCTTGTGGAGTATCAAATGACATATAATTTACATCAATTGGACTAGCAGTTCTGAGTAAAAGAGCCCTCAACCCATTTCAGAAACTCCTAGTGACTTTAATATTAAAAATAGGTTGTTTTTAATTACATTACAAATTGAAGCTTATTATCTCGACGAACTTTTAAAGAACTTTGAACGAGCCGCTTCGGAAATGTTTCTAGAACTCTAAAACGAATATTTCCGTTAAAATCTCTTACTCGATTTTTTTATACAACCAATGCTTTCTCTATAGGTACCTGTGATAAGAAAAAGTAAAAATACCTATCATATGTATATGTGTGAATGACGATATCTTTGAAAGCACTAGTCCACGTTTGATAATATTTGAAATCTAGGAGCTTATAAGAACGCAATCAGACAGATTTCAGCTTGTACGTCGTATAACTATTGTTAACGTATGAGTCCATCAACTGTAGAATTAATCCTTTTTAAACAACTTTCGCTTTTTACGGGGGTCGTTCTTTCAGATGTTTAGCTGTATTTGATTACAAACTTCACATTAATTTTCAGTAAACAAATAATAGGGACACGATCATAGTACACAGAGAGATAATTAAATGAGAGTTTAATAAATCAAATATACCAAGTTTTTAAATTCAAAACTTCAAACATATTGGGACGCAATATTAAAAAAAGGTTTAATAAACACAATCCTACACGAGGTATTATATAAATTTGAATGTACTACTTTTATGTGTAAATAGGATACTTTTATAAATAGCAGTAATTGTTCAAAATATAAGAAAGTCGCAATTAAGTTATTTCAACATAGCCCACAGGTCAGCGACTACTACGGTGCAGGTCTGAAATTATCTTCCCAGTATTGGAACATCGAATTTTTAACAGACGTTGTTCCTCGCAAGGCAATAGCAAACCAGCGAGGTATTCTGGCTACTACATCTTCTCCGGAGTAGAAGTTTTACACTTCTCGTGGTTCAAAGTCCACGTTAAGCTGTAAGTCCTCGATGTCTGTGCTACTTTAAAATGCGCAACACAGATACAGAAACGATTTAATTATAGTGAAAATTGTCAACTATACTTGAAGGTTTCTAAAATACATAATTTTAAAGCAATCCTTTACCCAAGAAATCATGGAATTGAATAAAGAGCATTATCGAGCTGTCTTTTTTTTACAATTTCACGCGTGGATTAAGCCATAAAGAATATTTTGAAGAAATCAATCGAGTGTTTGGTGACAAGTCGTTTTCCTTTGCTACCGTAAAGCGGTGGTACAAGGAATTTCAACGTGGTCGACTTTCTCTAAATGACAACTTTCGAGCTCCTAAGCCAAAAACGGCAGTTACCGAAAATAATATTGGTCTTGCACGAAACATGATTGAAGAGGACCGGCATGTTACTGCCAGGAGTATTCAAGCAACTTTAAAGATTGGTGTGAAAGCAATTGACACCACCATTTTACGCAAACATTCTATGGTACGTAAGCTTTGTGCCCGTTGGATTCCCCACAATTTGACTCCAGTTCAAAAAGGAAACCATGTGGCATGGTGCAGATCTATACTGGATCGCTTTGACAATGGATCGTCGCATTTGGTGTACAACATCATTATAGGTGATGAAACGTGGGTATACTGGTATGATCCCGAAAGAAAGCAACAGTCGGCAATTTGGGTCTTTGAGGACGAATCGGCTCCAACAAAAGTTATTGGTGAAAGCCGAAACAAAAAGATGGTCGTCACATTTTTTTGAACTACTGGCCATGTTTCCCGTGTAGCACTGGAAGATCGTCGTACTGTCAATGCTGAATGGTACACTACAGTTTGTTTGCCTCAAGTTCTCCAATATGTTCGCGAAAAACGTCCAAGAGGAAGGATCATCTTGCATCAAGATAACGCTAGGACGCACACTGTTGCGCGAACGACTGAATATTTGTGAATATATGTCCAAAACATTGAAATAATGGGTCATTCTCCACACCTAATGATTTCTTTTTATTTCCGCGTGTAAAGAATACGTTACGGGGTTTACGTTTTACATCGGTCGAAGAAGCGGTTGAAGCATTTAAAAATGAAGTAAATAACCTAACGCGGGAAGATTAGAGAAAATGTTTTGAAGAATGGTTTTCACGGATGCAAAAATGCATTGACAGTGGAGGGGAATACTTTGAAAAATTATACTGCTAAATAAACTTGTTTTGTTAATATATTGTGTATTACTTTACTAGGCTCAGCAGAAAGACATATACATATGCATGCAGTAAGTATGAATACGAGCCAGAATCAAATTAGTAAGAACTTTGAGCTTAGACAACAAATTCGATTAATAATAACCCTCACTATATAGTTAATGCATGGCAACAATTACCTGGATAGCGTCACAATAAAATGTTTTCCATTGCCGAATTCCACAAGGTCTCGTTCAATTAGCACATTATAATATAGCAATCGCTCAGTACAAAATCATGTGAATAAGGCGGATGTTCAATCACCTCAAAACCTACTTTTTGGTCATTTCTACGGATATTTTAGCACGAGGTCTGACATTATCATGCAACAAAAGCCCGTTGCGATAACCGTTCTCGTACTTTTTGTTCAGAGACCGGTTCCAAATCATTTTGCAACAAAATGCAGTATCATTGACTACTAACGGAAATCATAAATCAAATATGTACCGTTTGAGTTAGCTTTTTGTTTTACACCTTAATGTAATTTTGCTACGGTAAAAGCAGCCTAATTTCATTTTTTGTTTTGTTTTAGACTGAATCACTTTGATACCTACCTCGAAGAAACATCTCAAAATTTAAACCTACTATGTGGAAGACTAATACCTCTTTGTTGGGTAACTCCATCCGATGTAATGCGTCTGTCTTCCACAGCATTATTGTAAGTATACTCTGGTAGTTAATCGGACGTGATTTTGCCGTTACAAAACTCCATCGAGATGTCAATATAATGATCCACCAATAGCGCAGCAAATCGTAAACGTATTAGGCGGCATATGGGAAAATAATAAAGAAAACCAATTACGCATTCAGTAAATGTTGTAATATACAATTTATGTTTCTAGGCATAATAGTAAAAAGTGAGTACCACCATTTAATTTGGCTACCTAACAAAACTTGTAAACGAAAATAAATATTGAAATAAAACAAATCCGGTTGGTACAACATTACGTAGACAAAATTAACGAGTGTAGCTGAGTATGCATAATTTTATGTGTATTCCTTCATTGGCGGGATTTACAATCCTTTACCACATACTGGCTAACATGATTTGCTTATTTGTGTCGACCACTGTCTCAGTCGCCACCTTGACCCATATATACATATACATGTTGTGATAGATATTACCATACATAATTATTATTTTGATATCACACGTACCAACGAATGACTCCCATTTGATTTTAGCAGAGTCCAATATTTGCTGATATTTGGTACTATTTAGTATTATTACTTGCATTGTGTCACCTGAATTAAACGATATAAGGTCAACTGGGTAAAAGTGAAACGCAACTTCATACTTTTCACGTGCAATTATTATACTAAACTATCAATTATAAATCTATGATTAAGGTTTCCTTCATACAAATATTAATTTTTATACGTTTTCAGTTAAGTAAACGGTTACTCATACCTTCTCCATAACTTCAAATGTAATTCAAATTATGCTTTAAAATTATTTATGCATGAATAAATAAGTGAAGGAAAATGTATAATATTCAGTCCAACTTATTAAATAACAACAGTTATTAAAAATAATTAATAATAAAAAAAGGGAATATATAAAATGCCCGTAAAAGTATACATTATGAGACAGTATTGAAGCAGCACTTCATGGCATAGAAAAACAATGGCATATCATTTGAAGCTGCTAGAAAAACAAACAGGAATAGAAAAAACTTATTTCATTCGAAAAAAGAAAAATATATATGCATCGGCGGTACCAAGGCCTTTTTTACTCTTATATTTGGTCAAGTATGTATTTTAAAAATATATGTGTTATACCTAATGTTTTTGATCTGTCCCTCTCTTTCCATTTTGACACTTTAAAATGCACTTGGGCAGCAGGTATAGCTTTTAGAACCATTTCACTTTTTCCCGGTACTCTTTCACATTTACCCCAATTCCAAGTAAAATATGATACGGGTTTTCATTTTATTTTAATAAGAAAACTGCTGTACATTGGAAAAACACATTTAAAACGAAAGACCACAGGAAAAATGCATCATTCAATGGAGAAATGGTATTTTTATGAATTTTTTATATGTATTTTTTGTCGAAAGTTTCAAATTTCGTTTCATTATTACCCCGCTCGACCCTAGTCTATCATAATTCGCCCAATCTTTGAACGAACAACACGACTTTGGCGCTGTTCAGATTTAATACACAGCTTCCTAATACTATCATTTGTAATTAATTATTAATTGCTCTTATTCAGTCACTTCAATCTTTTTAATTTGATTGTTAATATTGTGGTAAGAACGAAATTATTGATAGTTACGTATAATATAAAATTTAAAAAAAATTAAAAGTTATTTTTCTGATTATTCCATATATGCTATACATGTCCTCGAAAATTCTTACCATATGGGAAACTTATTTATATTTAAATTTACCAAAAAAGCGCAACCGTACATTGTTTTGATATTTGAATTTCTTTATGAAATTGTGCATCTGAGCACAGCAATTGCAAGTTTTGGGTATTTTTATTCACTTTTTTCGTCGCCCTGTACATGCTATCTCAAGTTTTAGAAAGCAAAACTTTTTATAAAGAGTGAAATGTTATGGCGATTTTTAAAATAAATGTTTCACATATGGTATTTTCCAGCACACTCTGTATAATACTAAAAAGTTTAAGAAACTAATATGCCGCTTGTAAAAAAACGAAAGTTGATGTCACTTAAGGGTTAATAATTTAATAACACATCGATTAAAAAACTGCACAGAGAAAACCTGTATAATTTTAAAATTATTATAAATAAAGAAATAAGAAACGCAAAACCGATTTTTCAGTTTTCCTGAAACCTGTAACACTAATCTAAAAATATTATTATTAAATTGCAACCCGTCCTCTATGTCTTATGATAAGGAACATTTTATGATGGTGATCTAGTTAGCATCTGTCTGCTTATGGTTTAACAGTATTATTTTCAAAAATAACGTTGGCAACGGGAATAGTTTCTGAACCACCCTATATACACGCCTGAATGCATAATTAGGCATAGATTTATAGTGCGGTGCTGTTAGGATAGAGTGCTGATAGAAAGTTTATGTATATTGATTAGAAGACTTCGTTTAGGTGGAAGATTAGATGAGTAGGGTTTAATGTGATTAAGAAATCTGAGGTTTACATAGAGCAAGAACTCTGTGTAAGCCCACCTTAAAATACCTTTTGAAATTTCGAGAGTGTTAATTCGAAAACCATATGAAACAGTATACTGAAATCCATTCGTACAGTAAAATTAGTAGTAATAGAATAAACAAGTTCTCATCTGGACGATCCTTACCTATGCCATGCGTTTGTATAAGAAGGCTTCAATGCATTTTCAAACACGATTAAGAAAGAAAGCATTGACCGGGTGACTTCCGTTTACTTGATCCTGCATCAACGAATATGTATAGTGAATCCCCTGTATCGTGTGTAACGCCTGGGATAATTAGGAGTACTTGAAAATAACACCGGTATGTTAGGGTAGCCGTAATATTAAACGATTATAGACTAACGCAGAGAAAGTTTCATTAAAATAATGCTGTAAAATAAAACTAAACCAATACAACACAAATAGGGATCTCGGTGGAGCAGTGCGGAAACGCGCTGTTACTCGCGGTCACAATGAAATATCGTCCGATCGGCTGGGCGTTCGAACCTCAGCTGAGGCGACCGTATTTCACTTAGTTAAGTTTAGAGTGCATGTTGCATGAATGGTTAGTGTGTAAGGGACGCCGGCACCCCCCTGAAGTAATGCGAAAGCAGTTGGGGG